>CAKAOI010026809.1:70464-94119 GCA_916701655.1 Sebastiscus albofasciatus
TCTCTCTCTCCCCCCCTCTCTCTCTCTCTGGGTGTTTTGCTGTCTCAGCAGGCTGCTGTGTCTTTTTCTTCATTATCAGAACTTTAAGACAGGAGATAAATAACAGTTACATCCATCTGTATTTCAGTATTGTTATCTGGCATGTTTGTTGTTCAATATCGGAACTTTACAATAGCAGATAAATAAAAATCTGTTTTTACTGCTACTGTTAGTTTGTGTTATCCTCTGTCAGGCTTGTTTGTGTGCAATATCTACACTTTACAGTAGTGCGTACATCACGATAATTTGTCCCTATAATTCTCCTACTGTTATCGTCTTGTTGTCTTATTATGTAGCCAATGTGGGGCTGTGTATGTAACATATAAATACTGGGTGCCACTCTATGAAATATATTGAAGCTTCTTCCTGTCGCTGTCTGTTCGCATAGAGAGTATCCTACATTTTTTCTTAGGTTTAGATTGAGCTGTTTTCTCCAGCTAACTTGCAATCATTTCGAAGACTTTCTGTCTCTTTCTCTCTGTGACGACGATGACCTTTGACAAAGTCATTGCCTTTGGTTGATAACTGATAATTGTATGTCACTGAGGTTGTACAATCTTTTTTCAATCCATTTCCATTTCCATTGCTTATATAAGTCAGGGTCATGGTGGCGACTAAGCAAGGTAGCCCAGACATTCTTTGCTCTAGCAAAGTCCCAATTGTCCCTAAGGACTGCCAGGCCAGATGAAATATATTATCCCTCCAGCGTGATGCAGGTCCGCCCCAGGGTCTCCTCCCAGTTCAATGTGCCCAGGAAATATCTACAAGGAGATATCCAACAAACATTTCAATCAGATGTCTGAGCTCCTCACCTTGAGCCGAACCACCCTGCGACGGAAACTCCCATTCCTTCAGTCACTACCAAAGTTTTAGTATTCTTGAATTATACAATGATCTATAGTTATTATATTTTATAAATAAGTGTATCATTGAAGTACATACCAGCTTTGTGACCACATTTCTATTGATACATTTTAAATGATATCTAACTGCTGCCATGGATTATGTTCACTTTTACATTTTGTTTCCCATATTCTTGAACAAAAGTCATAGTGAGGTGGTCAAAGTGCAGGATTGTCATATGGAAAACTGGGGTTCGTTCCCCGCGTCTCGTGTTGTGAGGGTTTGTTTTGTTCAAGGTTAAATATTGAGAAAGTAAACACATCCGTGTCTTTAATATTTACAAGATTAGAATATTTCTCTAACTTTAAATGTTTTGATTTGTCTAAATAGAACTTTAAACTATTGAATATGGAAATGTTCAATGTTATTAAAATGTCTGCTATTGTAGGAAAATAAATGAAATATGTTGACAGTGAACATTTTGCAGGTGTGTGCTGTACAGTGAAAAATCATCATCTTTCTATCTGTCTACTTCTTTCCATCCTCTTCCTCGCCCTCCCTCTCTCCCTCTCTCCCTCTGCCAACACTACAATAAACTGATGGCACTTCATGTGGCTGCAGTTCCATTTTCCTGATTGAGTTCTCCTCGCGTCTTTTCAGTCAGTGTGAAGTCACGGATGAGGCTAATTGAAACTGCAGCTGCCTCTCTCTCTCTCTCTCTCTCTCTCTCTCTCTCTCTCTCTCTCTCTCTCTCTCTCTCTCTCTCTCTCTCTCTCTCTTCAGTCTGGTTAACCCCGGCAACCCTGACACGACCCTGAAAACATTGTCATTTAAGCCAATCACAGCTCTAATAATGTGAGAGAGACACGCTTATACGGTACAGTACAGAGTCGCTGAGAGACTGAGAGGCGAGAGAACGGGCTGAATTTACGATCTGTGATATAACGTGAAAGAAGCAAATTGAAAGATGAGATGAGTTTGGCCCTTCTCATCAGCATCAATTTACTAATATCTATAATACTTCTATGACCATGAAAAACACTTAAATGGTGTCGAAGAATGTTGCAGCGATATCGAAATGACTAATTTACATTCAAACAAGCAGAATCACAAAACAAAAACACAAACGTTCAATCAAAGAATGTAATGTTTCATATCATGTTGTCTTTTTTTCTGCTCTGTGAGCTTCTCGCTGCTTCAATTTGGATGTTTACAACGGACAGTTTGCATAATAGTTTTACTGTTTTGTGATGATGAGCTGAAAACTGTGAAAATAAGATCTCGTCTGCATGAATTATCCTTTCACTAAAGTTGGATTAACGGGAGGTAAGTTTTTCTTAACGAGTGAACACGTAAACTAAATTGTTTCATGACATCCTGTTATAATTTGAAATAAATAACTTTATATGTCGTATGAAAGTGTTTTTGACCTGTGTGACAGAGAAAATGAAAGAATGGAAAGACAGACTGAAAGATAAAGACGGCAACTGCACGTGAAAACAAGAAGAGAAAGAGATAGTGAGCGTGTATCAGGGAAGTGAGACACGAACAGGTAGTTAAAGACAGATTCAAAGTGTGAGAGGTCGGCAGAGTCCGAACAACCATCTGTCTATCTGGATGGCAGATAAAAGGAGAGAGTGAGTGATAGCAGCAGAAACAGACGGAGAGAGAGACCGGCAGGCAGGCAGGTGCAGAACGAAAGCAAATTAAAAGATGACAGGTTCATTTCCAGCCGACTGTCTGTGTGTCGGTGAGACGAGTGTTTGGTTTCACTTTCATTTCAACATGTCACTCCGCTGGAGGACCTAATGGAGGACACCCGTCCCTTCATCTGTAAGACGCCGTGCATAACAAGCTGTGTCTGTTTTCATAGGACATAATTATCTCAATGCTCTGACAAGCTGAGGTGACGCAGGGGATTCTGGGAAAATGAGTCCAGAAAACAGCAGTTAAAGAAATGAAAAGGTGAGATGAGAACAATGGTCACAAACATCTTTTAAAATATTGTACCTCTCCTTGCTCTATTTTTTTAAAATAGGAAAGAGTGATTTATAAAACATTCATGCTTGTAATGTTAGCTGACAGTCCGTCACGTTCACTGGTAGAAAGGACAAACAGCAGCAGATGACATCAGCTAATACTCTAGCTAATTAATGGTAATCCAGCTCAAGTTGCTCATTTCATTTTCGGACTGTACACAGATTAATTTAAAGACCATATTCACATTTTTAGATTAGTAAGTATTATGTACTGTATGTCACTTTGTTCAACACATTCTCACTCCCAACTCGTCCCAACGCACGGGGTAACCCTGTTTCCTTACTTTTGGATGCGTGTTAATATACGCTCGTTACATGCATAGTGTCCTTTCAAAATAAACTTCCATTTTCACAGGAAGTTAGGTCTAAGCAACACAACCACTTAGGTAGGGTTAAGAAACGGTCGTGGTTGATGTTAACTTCACGCGACTAACGACTCATAGGACTGACGATACTAACGAGTCATGTGACTAATGACTGACGTGACAAAATAAGTCAACGTCTTTTAGTTTCTCACGAGACACGAACTCTGGTCTCCTGGTTGACAGTCTTTGGTTTGTTTGACCCATCCACCTCCCCTCCACCTCCCCTCCACCCTTAGGAGACACTCACGGTTGGATTTACATTGGAGTTCGATGAAAGCCCGGTTCGTCACATACTGTCACCTCCGTGCATTGGTTTCCGACGCCGAGGGGCGCTGCCCAATCGGCGGTATTTGAGGAGTTGCGAGTGAGTCTCTTTGTTACACCATCGATTGATTCTGGTCCTAGTCTGTTCATGGCATGTTATTGTCTTTTTTCCAGAAAAAAATCCAGTAATTCTTTCACTTTAGTCCACAAAAATAATCTGTGCACAATCTGTGACATTGCCCCGCTTGAAAAGTGACAGAGAGCAGCTGAGGGGCTGAAACAATCACTGGATTAATCAATTGACAGAAAGAATAATCACCAATAATTTGGAGAACTAATTCGAGTCATTTTACAAACAAAGAGTCAAATGTTCTCTACTTCTCACTTGTCGGCGTCCTTAAGTATCGCTCTATGTCTGGCTTTTCAGCTGCACATACAGAACATTATATTTCAAGAGGATTAAAACACAGCAGGAAATGTAAGAGGAAATATGAAGTTGTTTGACAGGAGAGGCTCGTCTTTTGATGTCGTTTCAGGTACTTAAAGTAAGGAGAGGGAACAAAAGTTTGAAAACGCTTCAAAATCCCACCGGAGGACGATGAAAGGGGAACAGGGGTTGATATGAGAGCCGGGGAAAGAATGGGGATCTGCTATTCATCACTTCAGCGAGGAGACGGCTTGATTAAATATTCAGTTTGATATCAGATGAGTGTTTAACTCGCCTGACACGCGTCCCGAATGAGCCACAGCTGCAGCGGTGCTGTATGGCAGTCTGCAGCCTGAATGCGTGTTGTGACTGAACTGTGAAGGATATTTAAACACTTCCTAAGACACTCGACCCTGGGAAGAAATGTGCCACTCTGACAAAATGGTTGATATCATAAAATTAGCACACATAACACATCATGGCAGAACAGAAATTAGATCAGAATTAGATGAAATGGAGGGTTACGTCAGCGCGTAGTTGACAAAGCTCTTCTCTTTTTGTTCATATCTGTGTAGTGTGGATATCAGTTCCTAGACACGTCATGCCATTTTTCTGGTACCTGACGTTACATTTATGGGAAAAGCAAACAAACACAGGACTTTCACCCAGGAGACCGGTGTTCATGTACTGTCCCGACTTATTTTAAGTAACGTTTTCCGTACTTATGTTGTTTACGTACAAATTTTACTTCGTTTACGTACTGATTTTAAGCCCAACATGATGTTTTTCGAAACTAAACGGTTTGAATATGCATTAGTGATTTGTATTTGGTGAACTGGACACACTGCACAACTCCTCACATCCAAGCTGGCTCACAAACGTTCCCAAGAACTGTGTTATTATTGTTATTCATACTGTTGAATGTGTGGAGTTAACACTTGGGTTTAACTGTGTTGTACTACTTTGTCACTTCTACTTCTCCTGGAACCGTCTCTGCCTGCCCTCCTCTTGTGATCCATTCTATAGCTTTCTTTTAGGTAAAGCAAACTTCTTCTGTGCCAATAGGGACATTTGCAAAATTCACAGTGTAGCATGGTGACCATTCCAAAACGTCCTTGTCACACTCACACTACATGAGCAGTGTACGGTACAGACTGACTACCTGTGCCATATGTAACAGGTTGCCACCATCTGCCTACTCTAATCATCACATAGCTTATTAAAACAGGCTGCTTCGACCCATCTCACCCTCTGAATCCTTGACTGCTGGATGGAAACTATATATAGACAAATATAGAAAATGAGAAGGAGAACCGAAGGATACAGAAGTAAATGTCTCAGGATTGATTAAATCATCTTTTAGAAGCACAGTCAGAGTCATTGGTTTATTCTCAGCAGCATTGGGTTGGTGGTGTATGGGGGGGTGGAGGTATGTGGGATTGGCGTACATATACAAAGCACCCCAGGGAGTCAGGCATACCTCCTACCTCTCCCCACGGCTGAGGGAGGAGAGTGGAGGCCAGAAAAAGTCTGGATTCAGAACTGAACTTATTAAATTCTTCTTATTAACAATCATATAGCAGCAGACTGAACATGTTTGCTCTTCAGCCACATCTGGACGTGTGGCTGCTTGACCAAATAGTCCAAAGAACTAAGATCAGAATAAAAAACAAATACATTTAAAAGAATAAGACCAGAAACAAAAGTCAGGAAGTAAATCCAGAACTATGTCTCTTTTGCACGTTCCTATTTGTGTCTCTATTGCGTCCAAAAAACAAGTAAAAGTCCTAAAAAAATGATTATACACAATTTCAGTTGACAAGAAAAGAAAAAGTCACAATCTATATATACAAACAATAACATGCACTAAAAGCGTGTGTGGCTGGCAAGCTACGTCAACAAAGCACAGAAAAGCTCTGATTAGAACACACACAGGAGAGACTTCATTCTCTGCTCAGGTAGACATTACTCCTCTATATTATTTACATAGCTAATAGTTGCTTGGACATCGTATAGAGAACCCTTAACTCGGACACTGCATGGTGGTTTTGCAGTGGATGTTGTAGATGATGGGTGTGGTGCAGGCTTTGTTGGTGTTGGGCTTGCTGACGAGCAGACCCGGCCTTCCTACCTTGAGGAGAGTAAATCCTGTTTTCCACCATCCGGTCACCTCACTAACAACTTGATTTTGAAGCATGTGATGTGTACATATTATTTGTTATTTTGTAGCATGAAGTGGGCTAAACCGAGGACAAACATGCTATGGTACTTTACTTCGGTGTATGCCAGGTTAACTTCTGCATGGTGGATTAACCTGCAGCTAAACAGAGTGGATCAACACAGAGAGATACAGCTCACTGACCTTTACACACACACACACACACACACACACACACACACTGCAGACAGACAAACATAAACAGAAAGACCAGTGCCCAATACTTGGACACACACACACAGTATGCAATGGAAGTGTTGTAAAGTTAAATGCACAAACAGTCGCTATCCATCACTTTGCTCGTTGGTAATGTACACACACACACAATCTATCCATCACTGTGTTGTTGAGGCTTGTTATGTAGATGGTGAAATGTCAGCCTATAAATAGAAAAAGATGGGTGACAGAACAGAACACGAAAGACAATTGCACTTCCATCCCTTCCTCTTCACCTCTCTCTCTTTCTTTATTCTATATGTATATTTCTTAAGTGTTAAGTGACATTTTAGAATGACGTGTTTTTTTTGACAGTCAGCTTTGCAAAATGTCAAAACAGAGAAAATATAATGTCTAGACTCAAATCTAATGACATAAACAGTGCAAAGACTTTGCACTTAGAAATGTTAAAGCAACTTAAAATGAGTTTTCCAACTTGGTTTCTTTTTATTTATTCCTTTCCTCTGGCTGGCCTCTTCATGTAAAACCAGATTGATCTTTCGCTCCTTTATTTGTCGCTCTGCCCATCATAGAAACCACTGACATTTACAGTTGTCACCCGGGCCTTTAGAGTAAAGAGGTCAACTGTTCGTCTCTCCACATCCCCCTTTTTCCCCAGAGAGATGAAAATCAACCAGCTCTGACTAAACACCGGCACTCTCTCCTCTCCTCTCCTGTTGATTCAACATCAACTGTTTTGCTATTCGTTGTTTGCTCCCAACTCTCCAATTGTTTTTGTGCTAAGAAAGAAAGAAAGAAAGAACAGAAGGAGGGGTGAGCCACATGCATGTTGATGATCAACTGTTGTTCAGTTCTACTTTCAACTTCGACAACTACTTTGATTACCATCCACATTGGTTTTGGACATCGTGTACAGTTTCTAAAAACATTGCAGTTGTTTGATTTTAAATCCTGGATTGAATGAAGTGTAAATGTTAACATAAAAACAGATGGTTAACAATAAAAAAGCATGTATAAATATAAAGAAAATAAATTATAACTGAAATAGACTTAATATTTACAATCTACTGGAATCACACTGCAAAACTTTAACAGAAATGTGAAAAACACAAACTCAGTGTTCAGTAAATTGGAAGCATACTGTTAGTGCAGTGTATTTTACAATCTGGCCTAACTTCTGCTTAATGTGACCGCATCTTGTGTGTGTTGTAACCTGAGGAAGTGCATTCTGTTTTCCTGTAGCGCACAATTCATAAATAGTGCCAACCACAAGAGTCAATATCGAACCAAGCAGGAAGTGTGCCCTTTATGTAGCGAGGCAGAAACTAGAGGTGTGGAGGTCAGGGTAGCAGACGGGCGTATGTAAACAGATGAGTTTCATGAGAGAAACCACAAATTGTGGCACGACACTGACCTGCAGTAAATATTTTCTTGTTTGTAACTTTCAGAAATGTCTTGTTAACAGCGACACCTGTGGCCGTTAAGTCAACTAAAGTCAGCGTTCTGTTGCTCATGCTTGTGCTCGCTCTAAATAGACATGAACGAGCATCGCTCAAAACAGTGAGGCGACACACGTCAGCTAAAAGCACAATATCACTCTATGTTTCAGCTGCTTGGCAGTAATGTTAGCTGACCAGACCAAGGTCTCTCCATGAATCACTGCTGATCCTAGTGTTGGCTTTTCCTGCTTCAGCCCCGAGAGAAACATTATCATCTCTGACCGGGTGCCGGTGTCTCCCTCCGGCACCCGGTCGGAGACGATAACATTTCTCTCTGCGGAGCCCCGTCACTTCACAAGACACGGGAAACCTCTGTTGGTCTGGAGGAGCTGCAGCAGTTATTTCTGCACAAACGTCCACTGTTCATTCACTAGATATTCTCAGAGCTAAACTAACTCTACTGCAGTGTGTAGTGTGCGCGCATGCACGTGAGGTGGAGCGTGCTGAGGAGCAGAGGAGCAGAGTACAGCAGAGACTCCGGCCCTGGAGACCAAAGCTACGGTCTCCCCCGCGTACTACGACTGCTGCCAACACTGTTTAACAGACGGGCTTCACTAGATACAACCAAGAGGTTTTGGTGCTTCCGTGTAGTTTGTGTTGGAGTCGGAGTCTGAACAGTGTAGCCACACGCGAGCGCGCATGGGAAACCGACCGAGATTTATATGTGAAAAAGTTAAAAACAGTCCCTTTAAAAGAAAGGTAAAGAAAATGTCTGCCTCATCTTAAAGCTGAGGTGTGGAGCTTTTGTCTCCCCCCTCTGGCAGTGAGAGTAATTACACAAACACTGTCGTCACATGCCGACATAATGACTTGGTGAGCTCACCGCATCTCCCCCTGTCCCCCCGAAGCACTCTCTTCAAGTCCTCCTGTGCAAATAAGGGCAGAGGAAAAGAAAAGGCCAAGTGATGGTGTTGTCAGATGAGCCAGAAATGTAGCCGATTTTCCACCACAGAAAAGTCGACTTCAAGCAAAACAGTGCAAATTGACCTTTTTTTGGACTCGTTGTAGCAGGAAAAGCAAAGGTGGAACAAATTTTGGCTCAGTTCCATCAAGTGAAGCCGTGACAGTGATCCAGCATGCACAATAACAGGACCCTCAGTTTTAATATTATCAGTTATACCCATGCTTTTCCTGCTACAGTATGACTACAGCAGACCTGGTGTTCATACTTGCCAGCCTTGAGACCAAAGTGGGAGGTCTGGGGGTCCTCCCCCATAAAGATTTGAGCTTCAGAGAATTTGTTTCCTGCATTTTGGTGACTTTTAAAGAATGGAAATAGCTAAATAATAAGTACACTGCAACAGCATTTTTATGTTAAGTAGACCTATTTTCAATTCTCAGGAAAGAATACAGAATAATTTGTCTCTCTGGTGTGAACTTGTGTGAATCTCTCGCATAAACTAGTAGGCTATTCATCAGTTTTCATTCATTCATTTTTGTACCTGCTTGAGTATTTCTTTCTCTTAGCTCTCTTCATTTCTCTCTCCATCTCTCACTCACTGAAGGTCCTTTCAGAAACAACGCAACAACGGCACCACTGCGCTCTGAAACCTGTTATTTTCCGATGGCTTGTGCCGCGCCACGATGGCTTTTTGCTGCATCGAGCAAAGCCCAACTTTGGGCGATGCACACTGTGATGTGTGCTGAACCCAGCGGCGAGCACATCTCAATGTTGAGTCACGAGCAGCTCTCTTCCGCCAGAAAAACATTAGGTGGTAGCTGTATTGTTGTTCAGGTGGAAACAGTAGAGCTTATACACAGTACAGTGCTAGAAACAGGTTGAGATAACAAAAAGGAGAAAAAAATTGTCATAAATCAGGAAGGAAACTGAGAGAGGGCAATGAAAATCGGGAATCTCCTGGGAAAATCGGGTGGGTTGGCTGGTATGCTGGTGTTTCTCAGGTGCATTAGTTGCTAGTTAACGAGTCAGACCTGTGCCCCTATAAGTGACATCAGTGATGTAATGCTACCTTTTTGCCCTCTTTATCTTTTTCTCATCTTTTATCTTGTTTTTCTTCTTCACATCAATCTGAAGTGAGTCGTCCCACATTTCAGCTGACAAACTGACAGCGTCAAGCTCGTCTCGAAAATGACACGAGGATGACAACGTCCCGTCACACTGGAGGAGGAGACTTTGTTTTCCCTTCAGCTGAGAAGGAAACACTTCTCTCAAAGTTCACAACCACTTTGGGTGTCAGCGAGGGTGTTTTTTCCCTCATCTGTCTGACAGCTGATCTTCTTCCTGTGTACAGGTTTTTACTCAGATGCTGCTTCTTTAGTGAATGTTAAGTGGCTCTTTATAAATACCAAAAGATGAAACAGGTCGACTAGTGAGCACTTCCCACGCTGAAGGAAAAATTCCAGACGTGCTGATGTACAACGAGCAAAGACGAGTCACAACTTGTTTTTTTCTTCTTCTCTGTCACCCGTAACCTCCTGCAGTCTCACTTTGCTTCCATCCTGTTCTGTTGCTGTCTGTCTCCATGGTGTTCTCCTCATCTCTGACATGTACACAACATATACACATATTAACATCCTGAAATCTGTCCAACCCTACATATATTTACCACCTGAACCCTGGGCTATTTTTGCCTCAGTTTAATTTTCAGCCTTATGGCATAATCAGCTCAGTCGCACTAAATGGTGCACGAATAACACAGTAATCGCAAGTCATTGAGCGTGCAAGAAGAAGGCCGTTCTTGATTTCGGTGTGTCATATGTACGACATGTAGTCTCTACTGACTGCAAACACATCCGCGTGAATATGCTACGCTCAGAGTTAGTGACGTAGGATAAAAAGTGAGAAAGACTGCTGATGATGGGCAGGAAGGGAGGTAGATGGGTCCAACAAACACAGGACGTTCAACCAGTAGACCGGTGTTCGTGTGATGTGTTTTCCGTAATTGTGTTCTTTCCGTATGAATTTTACTTGATTTTGTTGCCTAAGCCTAACTGCGGCCGTTACCGTAGTTTTGCTGTGTGACGTAAAAACGACACGCAAAAGATGCGTTATATTGACACGCAAAAATGTTAAATACATCATGACGCGGATCATTTTTGTAATGTCGTGCTATTGAGAGGCCTCCCCATGAGATCAGGTTGGGCATGATTGTTTCTTCCGAGGACAACCTATGCCTCTCAGAATATTCAACATTTGTTGTGTAAATTCAACATTTCTTCATATAATGGTTCGTATAATGTATAGATTGTGGTTAAGGTTAAAATAACTATGGTAGTGGCATTACTTAAGTATGGAAGTTACAAAACAAATAAGTCAATGTTGACTTCTGAGTTTCCCTAAAATTTTAAGCTGATAACATATGTTCAGTTTCTCTACCATCTTTTCTCTCTTGAGTAAAGAGGAAAGTAGGCTGCTCTCTGGTAATACATGCAAGTTATATAAGTTCCCTTTGTGTGTCAATACCATCTGTACAGCTGGTTTCTGAAAGAAAAAAGAAAAAAATAAATAAGAGTTTTAAAGGTTCTAAAATCAAGAAGTTTAACAATTTATAGGAGTCCAAGTGTCCTCAAGTCCTCAAATCAAAGACTCCTCCTGACTTGGCAGCCAGAATCTGCCTCATAACAGATTCCTGTCATCTCACATTCACGTCACCCCTCCTCGCTGCGATCGCTTCTGTCACTTCCTGCAGAGGAGCCTTAAATAAAGACGATTTTTCTGTGGCAGATCTGCTTCAACAGAATCAAAGCAGGCACTTCTGTGGTGATATTTTTAAAGTTAAAACTCCCTCAAGGTGTGGATACTTTAGCTTGCTGGTTGTACGTTACAGAGTGTGCATGTGCATATATAGTTTTGAATTTCTTGATAGCACTTACTCTCCTCCTCTCTTTCTGCCTTCAAATAATGCAGGGACTCTGCTCTCAGCTCAGGGATTTGGTTTGAACTTCAGGCCTTATTGACATTAACCCTCACAGGCATACAGCCCAAATGTATATTTCTTGGAGGGCGTTTGTAGGAGCAGAAGTCCAGGTTCATAATTAAAATGCAAATTGTCTGCATGAAACCAGCTGTTGGATGTGGGGTAACTTTGGCTAAACTGATCTCTCCTTCAGTAGAATAACACTGTCAACTGGACAGTTCATAAACCAAAGAAATTGAGGTTTAAGGCATATAATCCTCAATTTAGGACAGAGACATCCGGTACACTAATAAGATAGAAGTGTGAGTGAAGGTAGAACATCAGCCTGAGACAAACATTACAGTATCTACAATTATACACCATGTAGTCAATGGTGGGAAGATTAAGGTTGGACAGGAAAGTTACCATCGAATCACTAATCACTCCTCAACCCAAAGTTCACGTTAGAAGCGAGACATCACTGTAGACAATATCGTCTTTCATTGCTGACGCTGTTTGCATTAAACCTATAGTGTCACATACATGATTAAATGTTTCAATATCAATGATACTGAACATAAAATATCATGTTATGCAGATGATAGAACTGCATTTGTAATGGAGCCAGACCAATCGGCACCAAACTAATATAACACAACAGAATAATTCTGGAGGAATTTGTGGTATAAAACAAATGATAATAAGACGCAAGATGTCAATGGTACTGAAGCACTTCTGAATTCCAAGACAACAGCTGGCAGCTTACCAGGAAAGCTGATAATGGACATTTAATGGATAAAAATCATTTTCAATTAAACTCCAAGAGCATTGTTTTTGTGTTATAATGAATTATTTTATGTTTACCCCACCCACTTTAGCTCTACATGGAGGCCTTGATTAATCACTGATATAGCACACATGTTCACAACACATCGTTTTTTTATGTAATGTGTACATGTGCGCAGAAGGAGGAAAATAAACAGAGATTTCCCTAACTACAAGTTCACATGTCCCAGTGGGATTGATCGCATGGCTAAACAATGTTGACCATACAGTCAGGTTATTGAGACATTTGGGTTTTTAAACAATATTTCTGGTTTCGACACCATTTTGGAGCCAAAACTCCCGAACATCTTTACAGTGTATCTCTTCCATGTTTCCCACTTCATGCACTCTAATAAAGCAGGAATGTCACATGTAACTAACTTAAATAGAAAAGTGAAAACAGCTTGTTGAACCCCTGCAGCTGTAACTGTCAGGGAAAAAAACAAGTTTTCAAGACTTTGAAATTAATATTAAGAAGAAACCTTCAGGCAGACTTGGTCCCATGTTTCTTGTACTCCTGACGTCGCAGGTTTGAGTCTACCTGATAGCATTATTCTTCGTCATCACTCTTCACTATGGCTTTCTCTCCTCCCCTGTCCTTCTCCTCTGTGTCTGTCTGACAAAAACTGTGTCAGACATTTATGCTTGAACAGAAAAAACAGATTGCTCTCTGGGAAATATCATCTTAATCATAGCAGTCACTTAAATCTGTGGTAGGGAAGTTCAAGTAGAAGTAGATCAAATCTGGGGAAATTCAAATGAACACAATGAATGACATACCCCCCTTGGTATCCTACAAGAGCTTAGTGACAAGACGTAGTACCACCTTCTGCCTCAGCGTCCTAGGTGCAGGTACATAATAAAGCAAGTTTTGACAAGTGGACTTTTGTGGTGCTGTTAATGATGTATAACATCAGGGTGCATCTTTGTCCATACGGAGTCTGTTCGACCAACAGTCCAGCTTAGATTCATTTAACGATGAAAGACATCTTTAGTCAGCTAAACTAAAGCTAAACCATAAACCTGTCAGATCAGTACCATATACTGTAAGAAGTGGACATACTCACCCTGACGTCACCCATTGGCTTGTGGACTGCGGTTTTGAAGCCTTGAGTTTGCCATTTTGGACATCGTCGCCAAACGCTGAATAAGACTTTTTTTATGCGTTAACTTTCATAAACTGAAAACACTTCGTGAAAGAAATTCTACATCAAAAACGCAGACAACACCCAGACCAGACAACACCATGGTAGCGACCTGTCAATCAAGCCACGCCCTAAAACACACTCTGCTTTATGGTCTATTTGACTCTAAATGGGACCATAATTTACTAAATGAACATCATGCTGTATTGAAACTAGCGATTGAGACCATAAACTCATGTTTACAATGTTTACTGAGGTAATAAATCAAGTGAGAAGTAGACTCATTTTCTCATAGACTTCTATACAATCAGACTTATTTTAGCAACCAGAGGAGTCGCCCCCTGCTGGCTGTTAGGAAGAATGCAAGTTTAAGGCACTTCCCTTTTCAGACCTGGAGGTTGCCGCCTGTTCAGAACACTCGTAAGAGAAATATTTATAACAGTCATATGGGAAGACAATGAAAAGTGAACTATGTTGTCCTTTATGACTTGCTGTTCTTTTTGTCACAGCTTCACTGTCTCTTTCTCACAGATCATCAAATAAAGACTTTGTTGTACAGCAGTTGAACAGTCCATTTTCGTTGTCCCTCACTGCACTGTGTGCCAGTCCCTGAAAGAAAGGAAAATAACAGCATTGTTTTCATGTCCCCAACAACTAAAAAGGATTGAGACTCCCTGCTGTGAAGAAGAGTTGAAATACACATCGTCGCCCAGGGGCGACTTCAAAACTGTCAAAGAGTGCACGGACGTCACTGGAGAAGATTTCTAAAGCAATACTAACCGATGAAGACAGCGTAAAATAAAATGTGTTATTACATTTAAAGCTGTTATCGTGTGACCCCACCATCACCCCACTTCAAGTTAGAAATGAAAACAATCTCAGCAAGTGATGGATGGAAGTGATTTCTGGCAGAAAGAATCACAAATAAAACTTCAGTCTTTCAGAGGAAACATAAGATTCAAAGAATCATTAACATATAGTTATTTATCTCTAAGTCCATTTCCATCCATCCCTTACCTGTATTATTTGTGGAACTTAATCTGACCATTTATTGTAATAATGCTTCTTCACCTCAGTGTCCATGTGAACCAGTGGCATTGAACACACCGGCCAATCACAGCAGAGCAGACGCCTAACGAGCCAAACCTTTCCACGCTTGTTACATTTTCAACACCTGCTCTCTTTTCTACACCTGAAGGCTTTCACACACTGAACGTGGTTTTGCTGTTGAGTGGTTTCTGCACTGAGATGACAAAATAACATTATTAATTAATGTTATACCAAGACTTTCCTTTCATAAATGCTGCTGTGGGGAATGAAGCACGAACAAAGCAACAACCTGGATGATAGACACAAGACAAAACAGCTAGGATGTTACGGACTACTAACCTGGCATCCCTATTCTCTCTGTTACCGTCTGCCATGCTTGAGATTTTTTACCCAAGTACTGGTGGGATTGAAGATTAGAGCTACATAATAATAGAGAGAGAGTGAGTGAATTCTCGAGTTATGGCCAAAAAAGTGTTTTGTGAGGTTGCAATGACCTTGACCTTTGAGCACCAAAATCTGATCAGTTCATCCTTGAGTCGACGTGGATGTTTGTGCCAAATTTGAAGAAATTTGTGGACGGAGAGTCAGTGCCGGCGCCAACCACGGAGGCATAAAAACAGCTCAAATACAGGGAAAAATATGTGTTTATAAGTTTGACCTGTTTAATCTCTTAAGCCCTAGGGTGCTGGAAGGTGAGGTTCATCTTGACAGACATACCCAAAATAAGTAAGTTACTATGTCTGAGTAAATTGTGATGAACCAAAAGAAAAATTTACATTTCATCCTTGTCTAAAATGTTTCCAGATTAGACGGTGGATAACACCATTATAGCAATGACGCCATGCACAGAGACGCCACTGAATTCACTCAGCAACTCCTTGACTACAAATGTGCCAAAGCAGATAGAAATAACACACAGCTCATAGATTTTACAAACCTTCCTCTTGAAAGGGAATCTGGCTCTAAAATACTACTGATATCTACTATAGGAGGCTCTGTGCACACAATGAAGCCTTTGGCCATGACATTTACCCTGTGCATCATCATATTCTACCATTGTGCACAGTAGAAAATCAATAAAAAAACAACTACATTTTAAAATTTTGACTCCAAATGGAGTAGTTTTACTATAATAATGAAATATGATCAAGTTAAACTTAGATAATAACAAATAAGATGAATAACGATGTAAATAAGATAACAAAAAGAAACTAAAATATTGAAATCATTGCCAAACAAACATTGTTTGGACAAATAACACTTGGAGTGTTGTTTTAGTAGTTTTAAGGCCTGTGTCTGCTGAAAAACTGTTGATCTGCTTTGAAAAATATTACTGGTTGCAGTGCAACAACAAGGCAAAGTAGATTCAAAGATGCACAAAATGTATGTTTCCTCAGTGAAATAAATGTCATCATAACTTCCCCATAATAATGCCTCCCCTTAATCCCAGGATTGCATTGGATGTGTGTGGTGAAGGTCAGTGTATGACCACAAACACATGAGAATGCACGCAACAAACAAGGCCACTAATGGTGCCATGCATCATAGATGGCAGTGTGCAGATGAACATTCACTCACACACACAGAGAGAGAGAGAGACTGTATCGGGACAGCTATTAGGGTCCTCTCAAGTACAGCAACCAAGACATATGTGTTTCTGTGTGTATGTTTTCTGTATGTCAGTGTATGTTTCTGGACACGTAACCTTATGAAATATGGCAGCAGTTCATCCATCTATGGCAAGAGTTCCATACAGCACCAGTGGAATACAGGAAGATATTTCACTGGAAAAAAAGTTGTGATCTCTTCTCCTGAAAGAGCTTCTTATCATCTACTGTATGTGTATAGAATACAGATACCTCTCAGATAACACAGAAACACCGGTGCATCAATCTAAGATAATGGGCACTGCATCCAGCAAACAAACATTTGCATAGAAGCCAATAATCCTCATGCACTCAAACTGAAGGAGAGGGTTGAGACTGGAGTCTTCCATGGTCAGATATACGTCCGTCCATCACATCATGAAGGACTCTTGACGCCAACTATTGTCAAAATGGTATGAAATTATTGCCGAGGTTCACCGATGTTAAATTACACATAAGGAGGAGTGTTCTGTTCCTCTACATTTTATACACTGGCTCATAACGTGTGTATTATTCATCAAGATTGATGTGTTTTCCTGTTTCATAAAACATTTGCACGATTTAAAAAGTTGTGTATGTAAGAAACTAAATGTAGCGGACTGTGGCTCACAGCGTGTTTTTATAGAATCCTTAAATCTGTCTATTCCTGGAGGCATGTGGACACTTCATGCTGCTATGTATGATTTATTTGCACTAAACAAAGTGTGCATGAAGCAGGCTTCATCAAAAATGTAAAAGGGAAATCCATTTCATGCCATTTTCACATTACGGAGCTCACTTACTCTGTTTTATTAATACATAATGTAAATGTTTAAATGGTCTGACCATGTTAGCCGTGCACAGCAAGTGGACTGTTAAACTGAGAAGACAAATGGACATTATATACAGTGCAGTAATATTTATATTTTTAATTAAAGTTGAAATTTAAAAACATTCATTCTGTTACCAAAACCTAACTAAATGCAAAGTCATTTGAAACATGTCAAGCTACAATAATGTTAATTATTAAGCAATTTTACAAACTAATAATTCTTCATAAAGCCACCAAAACAATTTGCATAAAATCTCTGACACAGGCTCCGACAGACTGAGACGCACCGCTCCTTAATTACACAATTGGCCCAATCAAGTCAAGCGAGATGCAGGTGTTACTACTTTACCACTTCCTTCCTGTTTTGATGCCGGTAGATGTGGAACAGTGGGACGATGGTAAGTTGATATGAAAGGTTGATATTAACGGACCTATATAATTCAAGGTAACTGTACCTATATCGTTTGTCTGTTTGAATCCTTTTTTTTCTCGTTAATCACATTTGATTGCTCGGTCACACATGCAGCCCCGCACCACAGGCACACCACGCTGTTTTGCCCGATTCTATTTGCCGAGGCTTTTTTGAAGCAGCCGCGCCTGTAGCGACACATCTCTGTCTGATCGAGGCCTTATGTTTAAAGGTTGTAACTTATAGCTTCATTAATGGGTAACACATCATTTGCTTATGCTTTACAGATCGGTTATTAGTTAGAACAAATGTCCGTGTTGTCTCTTAATTGAGACGTAGCATCTCTATAGGTTTCTCATATTTACAATAAATATACCTCATATTTAGGAGATCTAAAAAGAGCAGATTTAACATCTACAAAATGAGACAGGACATGTCAAATTAGTATGAGGAATGGTGCTACTATTTTACGCTGATCTGTCTTTAAGGTTTCCTTTCAGTGTGAACTTCACGAGTGACAAAATATCCGCTGGTGACATTTCATCCACGACAAAAACAGAACCAAACCTAATTAAAAGGACCTTCAGGAAATGGAAACTATGACAACATGTATTACAATTTTAGTCAGTTAATAACTAAATGATAATGTGAAACATAGACAAATTAATGAATTACTTTTATTCAAAGTCTCATTCAACAACCTGCATGCATCTGTGGTTTTACTCATCACCTGCTCCTGATTAGTATCCTCCGCTGCCCAAAAATACAGTTTTTTAGAAGCTCATTTAGCTGCTTGACCTGTTGCACTAATAAGCAGCATCATGCTTTTCAGTAATGTTAACCTAGATAGGAGCCACACTAGTAATCATGGTAACTGTGATCACCAAAGATAGTTGTAGCCTCACAATACTCACAATGGAAATGAGAGTGAAACGTCATTGAAGATGTTGCTAAAACAGAGTCTTGTCTATAAAAGGTTGTTTGTAAATCATGTTGGATGCAATGAAACTTTTTCAGTCAAACATCCTTCAAAATAAAAGGTAGAACACGAGTGGCATTTGCTGCTCGGAGCCATAAAACATCACCTGCTCTCAACACTACTGGGACGTGTACTTGGTCGCCCTTTACTTTAAAGACAAACCTGAAAAAGATGTCATTGCTTTAAAGGAGGAGGATCCAGTGTTCATGCAGCTTATCTCCATCAGTGTCCGGCGTGTGTACCGGTGACAGCAGTAGCTTAAAGCTTTTGTAATAAAAGCTTTTCAACACAAAGCTTCCGCCTTGAATTTGAGCACCTGCTGGGAAATCCTTGTTTTGGTGAGTCTGAACTCCTTTGGCCTCGGCTAGCTCCAGTCTGCCGATGCTACAAAGTCAATGATTTATCTGAGCTGCCAGAGGCTGGTTTAAACTTAATCCTAAACTGCCCCAGTGAAGTTACCTCAATGTGGTTCAAGTGCCCTGTTCAGTGTCACCTTGGCACCATATTAATAATTCATTGACTTCCCCAAACTGAATCGTTTTAAATGTTTCAGTCTCAGGTTGCTTTGTACTGGCAACTAGCTTTATTCATAGATGGACATCATTTACCAGCCTTCTGCATTCATAGTACGTTCAAATCCTTGAGATGTAAAAGATTTATTTATTGCAGGTTCTGTAGAAGCCCTGCAAGGCAAGTCAGACTTTTTTGTGGTGTTTTTTGTCGTGTTTTCAAGTCTCATCTAAATAGTTTTCTCTGTATTACTTAGAACAGGTGAAAACAACGTTTTGCCAGGATAATATTTTTAAGTTCCTTATTTTTTGTTTCATCTGTAAAACAGGTAGATTCTATGGAGCCACTGAAGTGACATGAGGGGAAAAAATAGTGAGCTCAAGAAACTGCAGTGGCTGAATTTGAGTTTCAGCTGCTAACTGAAGGTCCATCTCCGAAGCTGCCGCCTGGGACTGCCAGGTGCACTAGCTAGCTAATTATTGTCCCATTTGTGGTCTGATAAACAGTAAATTCATCAAATTCAGTGTCCCATATCCCTATTTTAACCGAGAAACCACTGTTTCATGTCACGATGTCAGACGAATCAGTCAACTGGAACTCGGGTGGAGCGGGAGGATTGAAAGGTCTGGTCACAGGCAGTAGAAGTCCAATATTTACTCTCCTTTTAGCTCTGGTTTGGTCTCCACCAACTGCTGAGAAGAATGATGAAACGAGCTGCCTACTGCTGCTGAAAATGAGGTTAATGACGAGAGTGGTGAATATGCTCAGTTCAAACTGTGAGATAAAGGAGGCTAAAAACCTCCATAGAACTGTAGAGTTGGTTAGAATGATCTGTGCCACATTTAAGAGAAGAATTAATAGATTATAAAATGATTATAACTACTTGGATTTACTTCAATCAATACCCAACCATTCTGTGTTAAAAAGAAAACATGATGAAATGGGATCCATGGGATTACTTCATATTTACTACACGGCAAAGGATGGGTTCAGAGACGCCATTTTTCGGGGACACAAGGCAGAAGACATTCCAGTTTCCTTTAATAGTTCTTGACAACATAGAACATCTTTATCCTTTAAGCAAACATTAGTTCGCAGGTTGTGATGTTGCTTTAGAACGGTTGTGTGACAATAAACCTGTAGCGGGGTTTAGGGAGCTGTGAGACAGTGCAGAGATGATGAGAGGGATTTAGTGAGATTGACACTCAGTCCACTCCCCCAAATACTTTACGAGACGGTACTGCCACCTATTGATGCAAATAGGAATATCATGAGATTTTACGGAGGCAAAAGAAAAATGTAAAAATGAAAATCACAAAACAATTCAGTGGGCATCTCATACATTAGAGGAAAAACCTTGCGACAGAAAGTAAGGAGAGGGTAAAGCCTAAGAGGAGTGAAGTCGACATAAAGGGTGCGAGGAGAGGACAGAAGATGAGGAGGAGACTAGGAGGAGGAGGAGGGAAGAAAAAAAGAAAGGACGGGGGGAGACGAGCATGTGTCAGATTTCTGCGAGCCACGTGGGAACAGAAAACAAGGCCATCATCTGCGCGGTGAAGTGACAGCTGAGGGATGTTTGGCTGCACTTCCAACACTTTGTCTGTTGTCGCCAAAATAGAGCAACCGTCTAAAGCTCCCCAGCCCACCGCTGAAAAGAGGATCAAGAGCTTTCGTGAAAGGAGAGCCAAGAAACGCTTCTGTTGTACCACACACTGCCTTGTTTCTTTACCTGGCACTCCTCTGTTCAGGCATGACACGCGGACAAAGGAACACTCCGAGGGTTTTGTTCAGGAATGTAACCCAACCGTTTCAAAAACAAAGAACTGTACTTCTGCCTTTTTTTTCACAGTGAGAACTTAATTAAAGGTTTAAATTTCATTCAAATACAAAATAACTTTCACTTTCATTTGAGGGACTGGAAGTAGTAGCCGTTTGAATTCAAACGGTTTAGATTTAGCTGCAGTTACTCGTGTGAGTGTTGTTGCTCTAAAGCTGGCTCTCGTCACAATTTGTAGGCATGCTGTTAGTGCCAGTATTCACATCTTTTACTTACACTAATGCTGCAGGAGTTTTACTTGTACTGAAGTAGTATCTCTGCCTTTACTAATGTACATGTACGGTGTGTAGTGTTAGTAGTAAGAGAAAGTGCTCAGTATGCACAATGCAGTGACCCCACATAAGGTACTTTCAGACAGTAGACTGTCACTAATTAACATAACTTCTCTGATTTACCAGCTGATTGTTGACTGTTGTCAAGCTATTAAATATTTGTTATCAGTCGCTATATGCCCCATAGATGTGGGTCAATAGGGGCCTACTACACTCACTAGTAGGTTTTATCATCTATTCACATGGTAGATCACCAGAAGAAGGTATGAAAGAACACAACAGCGACCTTTAGCGGCTGCGGTAATTCTGACAGGAGAAGAAGACAAAGTCAGTCGCTGTAGTATAAACAGTGTAAATCTTCGTAAGGGGTGGAGGCTGGGGACACAAAACACAGGACACCCAGCAGACCAGGGTTTGCATCCCGTCGGAAACCAACAATGTTTAGTAGTCTTTGTGTTTGTAGTTATTTTAACCCAAAACACAATGTTTTTCCCTAAACTTAACTAAGTGTTTTTTTGTTGAACCCAAAGAAGTTGTAGTTTTGTTGCCTAAACCTAAAGAAGCCTTTTTGTTTGTGTTCAAAACGTGACGTTTTATTCATTGGAGCGTGTGGCTTTTAAGTTTCACTTTCACAACATAGTGGTTGGTGACATATAGTAATAAACATAATACTTTTCGTGATTTTCTTTTTTTTATATATATAATGTTTTCAAAGTTGGACTATTGTTTGATGCCATTCAGTGTTAGGATTTTCTAAATACTGCTCCATTGTTTTGTTTTTTTGGTACATTCAAACGTTCTTCTTTATCTGTCTATCCTCATTATGTGCAGTGCAAGAAATATAAATATGTATTGTGTTTGTGTACCAATATTTCAACAAATGTCAAAAAAGGCCTCTAATTTGTGCAAAACACTGAATAAATAATGTAAATTATTGTCCTTTTCAATATTGACTGATCATATTCTTTATTCCACGAGTTTATTCCTTCCTCTTTAAAAGCTGCAGGTACGGCTGACTGGCGTGAATCAGTCTTGTACGTCTTGTACTGAATCAAATGAGCTCAGTTGACATGACTGACAATCAGCTGAGGTTTAACCATCAAGATCGATTCCTTAAAGACCCCAAGGAGGTTTGCTATTGACTGATTTTCTGTCCTTTGGGAGTCCAGCGGATCTCAAACCTCCAATCAAAGGATTAAAGCGTCTGCAGCCCGTAGTGGTCGCCTTCCTACACCTACGCTGAACCCGGTCCCGGTAGAGCTGAACAGCATTATGGGAGCATTTGACCCACATGTGATGATGTTGATTGAGAGGAGGAATATGAAATAAGTCTTTAAGTTTTGTTCCACACTGAAAAAAAAAACAATCCTGAGTCATCAATCGTCATTGTGGAAGCTTTTTGCAGTAAAAGTCACTTGTTGAAATGTCAATAATAATTCGAGACTCTCACAGCCGGAGATGACCCCGATGTTCAGTCAGCAGAAATAACGTGTTTGTCCAGTTCTACATGGCAATCACTGAAACTTAAATCATGTTTTCTCCCTGTCTGACTGTCATCAACAACAAAATGGAGAAAACAAAGTTTGAATTATTTAACTGTGTGTATGTCTCCAGTGGTGATGGAGGAAAGGGAGAGACAGAAGCAGACAGAAAATATTTTTTTTTCCCTCAGTGCTGAGAGTCCTTAATCTGCAGGGTGGATGATCCGATCCCGAGGACAGGAAGAGGAGGGCAGGCTTCAGTGGTGGAGACGAGACCTTTAATCAAAATGTGGTCTGTATGCAGATATGAGAATACTGATGAATCTGATTATGCGCTCTGCATTTATGCCTGGTCACTTATGCATTAAGGGAATCTGCATTGTAATAAAATCATATTTTTGCATGGACAATAAAAAGCAGGCAGGAGCTGAAAACGCTGTCAATGAAAACTAGAGACTGTCTTGTGATGGGGTCCTAGTGGTTCTGCTTCTCCAGTCCGTGTTGTGGAATGGGATCATTTCTGCCTCTTGTGACCGAACAGGGGAAGAAAACACTACAACTTCTCTTCTAACCAACTGGTAACTGGCTGATTGGTTTGGCAAATGCACGTCTGGTCAAGACCAGCACAGACGCTTCCATAACATTTTCGATGAGTAGCACAGTCCAGACTTTGTCCTACAGAGTGGTCAAAACACAGACACTAAAGTTAGGCTTAAAAACTGTTCCAGTACCAATAAACTTTAAATGATTGATCACATAATGGTAAGTGTTCTGTTTAGTGGTTCTGCTGCAGGACTTTGATTCAGTCAAGTATCTTTTATTTCTCTGCACCAATTCACTGAGACAAATTCCTGGGATTCCGCCCACACACACACACAAAATGATTCATCAGGCTTTTCCCTCAGTAGGTTAGCTCAGGTTAAAAATACTGAGACAAGCCTCGGGGCATGGAGAGAAAAATA
>CAKAOI010026809.1:94139-133086 GCA_916701655.1 Sebastiscus albofasciatus
GATCCCGAGGACAGGAAGAGGAGGGCAGGCTTCAGTGGTGGAGACGAGACCTTTAATCAAAATGTGGTCTGTATGCAGATATGAGAATACTGATGAATGTGATTATGCGCTCTGCATTTATGCCTGGTCACTTATGCATTAAGGGAATCTGCATTGTAATAAAATCATATTTTTGCATGGACAATAAAAAGCAGGCAGGAGCTGAAAACGCTGTCAATGAAAACTAGAAGAGACCGTCTTGTGATGGGGTCACACAAGTAGAAGACAACCTCTGTTTTCTCGGCTCATCATGCACACCTGTCTGCAATCTGCTCATCACCTCTCTCAGCTCATCAGCTCACTCCTCACCAGAGAATTGTTTCAACAGAACAAAAAACAAAACAACTCGTAGATATTCCTAGTGGTTCTGCTTCTCCAGTCCGTGTTGTGGAATGGGATCATTTCTGCCTCTTGTGACCGAACAGGGGAAGAAAACACTACAACTTCTCTTCTAACCAACTGGTAACTGGCTGATTGGTTTGGCAAATGCACGTCTGGTCAAGACCAGCACAGACGCTTCCATAACATTTTCGATGAGTAGCACAGTCCAGACTTTGTCCTACAGAGTGGTCAAAACACAGACACTAAAGTTAGGCTTAAAAACTGTTCCAGTACCAGTAAACTTTAAATGATTTATCACATAATGGTAAGTGTTCTGTTTAGTGGTTCTGCTGCAGGACTTTGATTCAGTCAAGTACCTTTTATTTCTCTGCACCAATTCACTGAGACAAATTCCTGGGATTCCGCCCACACACACACACACAAAATGATTCATCAGGCTTTTCCCTCAGTAGGTTAGCTCAGGTTAAAAATACTGAGACAAGCCTCGGGGCATGGAGAGAAAAATATGGTAAATTATTGTATAATAAATAGCGAACCTTTGAACATGCATTAAAAGGTTTATTCACTTAATGGCCATTAAGTATTCAAATGCTTATATAGACATTTGAATAAAAAGAGAAAAAGTGCTTGTGTGTGAGTTGTATACAAATTGAATTTAAGTTGAATATGGTCCTCTAGAAACCTCATATCCACAACTGCAATATTTTAAACTGAAGTTACTTAATTTATCACTTCCTATGATAAAGAATATATCATTTCTTCTTTTTTTTCTGTTAGATTTGTATGTGAAGAACAGCTGTCAAGTAGTTTATTACAGTAGTGACCAAAACTACCCTGACTCTTGTCTTGTTAGATCTTAGTGCTGCTTTCTGCAGAAAGCTAAAATGCATTCTCAATTATGTTTCAAGGGCATATATATTTTCTCCCTGATTACAGATACAGTTTGAAACAGTAATGTGGACTAACTGTGTTCCGTACACTTTTTGCCCTTCAGCGCCACGCCAGGGAGCACTCCTCTGTTGTCAAGAGCCAGACGAGCATGTTTGTGCGTTCATTCTCCGAGGGGAACATCCATTAGACAGTCTGCACTTTGACTGATGTCTTTTGGACCAATAGTTTTTGAGAAAAGTGTGGAAACGTAACGCCGCTGACTGGTACGGAAGATCATTAAGCTTAACGTGTTCCGTACGGGAGACAAACAGTGTTCTGTAAAAGCAAATAACATGATTTCAATGGCGATTAATGAAAATTTAAAATGTCAAAATATTAGATTGATGTAATAAACATTTACTTTATTTTCTTTGTATTAAATAACACTGCTGCAACATCAATATTGGTCTGCAGGATTACATGCAAACAGCGTCTGTTGACATAGTTGCTGCTGCAGTGCCAAACAGGCAGTGAGCACCATTGATGTTAAAAATGACCATTTCAAAGCATTTATAATCACAATATAATAATATAAATAATAATATAAAGCACAATAATCATTTCATACACACTACTGTACTGTGAGAAGCATAAATTAGGTTGAAAAGTACATTTTCACTGTTCTTTTCATCTTCAGCAGTCGGGACTGGAACATAGAAATTTGGTGCACATCCTGGCAGTTATTCTGCGATCGGCGACAAAAGGTCATCTCTACGGAACATCGTTAATGTACGAAATGTAGTTAGTGTACGTTAACATTGTAAATTGAAACAAAACAAAAAAACACCACAAAACTACTTGGTTAAGTTTAGTAAAAACAAACATCGTGGTTTGTGTTAAAATAAGTATGTTTGTTACGTTATTTAAGCTACGGACATAAATTAAAATAAGTCTGTGTTGACATTTTGTTTCACACAGAACATGAACAGCGGACTCCTGGGTGAACGTCCTGTATTTGTTTGACTTGTCCGCAGGCTATCATTATAAACGTATTTGTGATTCGTCAAAAACAAACGTAATTCACAGTTCAGTTTTGTTGAGTAGCAATGTCATTTTTAGGAGACAGAGCTTGACAAAAATGAGCCTTATAATGAAGTTATACAAGCCCTGTTTGAACAAGGAACCGCATATACTCAGTGTTTGGTGACATACCTCTTTTTTCTTCTTCTTCTTTTTTTCAAATTAGTGTCCAAAACCAATAGTTTGACTTTTGGTAAAAGTGTGTATTGGTTTTCTAGGTTTGTCATTATCAGTATGAGCTGAGCTGCTGGCCCTGACTCTCTGTGCTCTGTCCAGCAGAGAATTACCTAATGCATTACCTATCTTGTACTTCAGTTCATCAACATTCATTTTTGATTTTTTTCTTTCAATTTCAAGATATTAAGGTGATATTTCCTCATCCACTGAGAACTTGTGTTGTCTTGGATGTCTCACACATTGTTTGGATATTCCATGTTGGTTTTTGGCCCCAGTGAATTCTCTTTTGCACGTCTGGTTTCCAGCAGACTTTCAGTCGGGTCACATGAGAGAGTCTATTGAACACAAGCTCTTTGTAGTTTCTGTTACCGAGGATCATTTCAGGTGCAGCGCTGTGAGCTCCGCTCCCAAACCTCTAACTTACCCTCACCTGAGACCAGTCCAGCTTGGTTTGAACCTGCTGGGAGGAAAAACTCCACCAGCGCTATCAGAGCTGTCAAAGTCTTTGAGACACACAAACCTCTCCGCCGTGACGAGGTAACAGAGCAAGTAACGATGACAGACGAGCTACATCAACCTCAACATGTTACAGTTGTACAAAACAGCTGCCAGGATACTATGACTATATTTTCATTTAAATAATCTAAGTATAAATGTTCAGACCTAGGACCAAGTCCGAGTAAGTCGCAGTATAGAATTCTATATGCAAAATGAACCTCCTTGTTCTTCCATTGTTCCTGTTTTAACGATACGATCCAACACGATACGATACACTTAATTGTCCCCTTGGCAAAATTTGTCTTGGACTCAAGTGCTGCACACCATCAGCTGTCTCCACAGCACCATCAGTAAATACAAAACATTCAAAACAAACTACAATCCACATGGAAACAGAGAAACACAATGTGAACCACAAACAACATAGTTTGCACGTTACCCATATTGCACAAGATCTGCATAAAACAGCATTAATACAAGATAAATATAAGAATAGGATGTTTTTGCACAACCCTACAGCCTCAAGAAACATTATTTAAAATTGTGATGGAGGTGGGCACAGACGACCAGTCACTGGCGTTTTGTGATGGTGATAGACTCTGCAACGTGTTTGATCATTTGTTATGTATCTTTTGAATAATAAAATTTCAGTAAGCTTCATCTTCTGAGGACCATGAATGTCCGTGAACCAGATTTCATGTCAACTAATCCAATAGTCATTGATAGGACTGACCGACCAACAGTCATTGGTGTCCCTAGAGCCGTGCTGCTACCGTGGGTGAAAGTAAACTTTTACTGCAGTATACACACACATACAAATAAATTATGTTTGCAGCAAGGCGCTGATATCATACATTTTTAATCATTTCTGTATTGATTGGCCATAACCTTTATTCAATTGGGTTGTTTTTCCATTCAGTAAAAGCTGCAGGTAGTGCTGACCACAGGCTCTCTGTGTGTAATAAAGATGTGAAATATTGATTTCAGATCAGTCACGATGACGCGACCGACAGACCTGTTGTCCAGTCAGGTGAGGTTTTACTGGCAGTGTTGGTCCACACTGGTTTATAAAAGGCCTCAGAGGAGACATTAACTGATCACACACCATGAAGCATCAGATCAGAGGATCAGGGTCATTAATGCCACAGCAGCTGCAGTCCTAGTGGAGGTGGACGGTATGTTAACCTTTGACCTCTTCATACCAATGACTGTCTGACACCGTCATGTGTTTTTGCACTTACCGATACAACGCCACCATGAAACTGATTTTCCCACTGCAGGCATGTCAAAGATCAGCCAACAGGCTTGAACAACAACAACAGCCAGCTAAATAAAAGGCTACAATATAAGTGCCTTTAATATGACTTCAGGCCCTGGGGCTACCGGTGTGCTCATAATATGCCACGGCAACATTAATTCAGCACCCCCCGTCAATAGACAGCGACAAATAGTAACTGAAGGTCCCTCACAGTAGGTAAACAGAATCTGAAGTATGGTTGTACGAAATAGTTCAAAGCTTCATTCATAAGGTTGACAGTTGTTTTGCATGTCTATTTGTTGTGTTTAAAGCCAGTATTTCTGCACAGTTGCAGATAAAGATCAGGCTACACTAATATTGTTATTATTATTATTATACTATTTGTAGAATTAGATTCCAGTAGTGGCTGCATTGGATTGTTTACCACTTGTGTGATCCAAACATTTCCATTAACTCCAGAGCGTTGTAAAAAGTCCAAAAGTCAAAAGATGTAACTTCCAAAATTCACAACATGCTTTTTTATCTAACAACTATTCTGATTCAATCCATATTTGTTGGCGTTTAGCCTTTCAAAAACGTTGTCACTGCCAGCCCATGCATTAAGGCACCATTGTGTGTAGGATTGTTTCCTCATGTGATCCAAACATTTCCATTAACTCCAGAGCATTGTAAAAAGTCCAAAAGTCAAAAGATGAAATCATTTCCAAAATTCACAATATGCTTTTAATCTAATTAAATATTCTGCTTTAATCCATATCTGTTGGCGTTTAGCCTTTCAAAAACGTTGTCACTGCCAACTCATGCATTAAGGCGCAATTGTGCGTAGGATTGTTTCCAACTCTTGTGATCCAAACATTTCCATTAACTCCAGAGTGTTGTCCAAACGTACACCAATTACAGGACTTCAAATGTATTTGCATCTAACGGCTTGAAAAATGCATCTCAAGCACATTATTAAATAATAAAGACAGGATCTGCTGTTGTCACAATGTCATTTTCATATACGATGGAAAATATGTGTGAAACCTCTGTAATCTCAGAGCAATGTGAGAAGGAGGAGAACAGCAGCTAATGTTTCTGGGCACACTGAGCTTAATTTGGATAAATGATGGTTGTAAGAATTCATTAAAATTCTATGTGAGCTTAGTAACAGTTGTTGTTGGCTTGTGATAACAAGGTCAAATTAAATGACAGACCAGTCTTTTGAGTCTTACTGTGAAAGTTGTATTCAACTTTTTTTTTTTTTTCTCAGTGAAAACCTTTGAATGCCCTCGAAAAATGTCAGAGCTCTTAATAATCGCCACCAGCTAGAACATACACACAATTCTCTGGTGTGAAGCTGCCTCAATGTGTCTCTCTTTCAATCTTTCTCACACACACATAAAGCAGCATATTTGCTCACTCCCACTCCACTAAATACCTGACAAATCTCCCTTTAAGGTACATTTTGAACAGATAAAAAATGTGAGATTCATTTGTGATTAATTGCGATTAATCTTAACTGAATATGTTAATCGATTGACAGCCCTAGTAGTAATAACATTTTATTTACTGTACAAATACACAAACTGTATGTACAGTGTGTACATATATGTGCTTAAGAGGAACTATTATTACTATCAAGTGCCTGTACAGTATTTCAGGATTATGTGCATTTCTATTGCTGTACTGTAGCTTCGCCCTATGCATGACTAAGCTCTTTCCCTACCTGCAAGCTAGCAGAGTGATTGACAGCGCCGTATTCCCTGGATAGACCCTGAGGTGGCACCTAAATGTTGAATAATGCATACTGTCAGCCTGCTCCAAACAGCAGGCTCTTTCAGGAATGGTGCGTATCACAGGTTTACTTTGCCATCAACACCCAATGTTTTTTATAGACATATAAACAATACATTATTGTTGGTTTAGTTTGGTCCCAAGGTGATGACAAGTTTCCCTTCATATGGCAAAGTCTGCTGTCAGTGCAGGATGTCTGGGGTTGAGTCTCTGCATCAATAGAAACATTCCCAAACAGAAGGAACTCAAAAAGCTCCTGTCAATCATCAGTGTCCTATGAAAGCCTTGTAGCTCAGAGTCTCTGATTTCCAGTTTGATTTCAGCAGCTGACATCGTCTCCTGTGTAGAATGCATGAACTTAAAGGCAACTGAACTCTTTTAGAATGAAGCCTGAAATTTCAAAAATACAGGTGTCTATGAAAAACAATAGAAACCCTGAATCTGGTTGGTTTGTTTTGTCATTTCTCACTACGCCACATTACAAAAGCCACAGTGTTCAGATGGCGCTAGTTAACACTATCCATCATTACATTAGAGAAGTGCTCTCGCTCTGGCCCTGCTCTGGTTTTATTTCTCTGCTGACCATGGTACGTGCTTTGTATGAAGTTATTTCTAACAGTTAAATATTGTATCACGTTGCCTATAAACTCCCAGAAAGCATGATGTGTTCATTTGCAGGCGAACAGACGTCTTAAGGCTGACACACACTAAAGGATTTTTCAAATCTTAACAGATTTTGAAAATGTGAGAGACCACAGATAATGACATCTTATGATACATTTAACAGCTTTGTTCCTACAGTGTGTGGAGCACAGCATACCACACACTAACAGATTCATTCAGGAACAACAAGAGTCCCGACTACAAAAAAAAAACGTAAATCTCACAAAATATCTCGCTATCAAACGTGACTTTATTGTAAACAAACATGGCGGACGACGGGCAGGAAGAATTAGTGATGTTAGTTTTTACTTTGTACGGAAAATTCACAAAGGATGGAAGGATGAAGTCATGGAGACACGCTAAATAAACACTTGTGTTGTTATCACAAATCAACAAGTTGGTCCTCCATTTCTGAGTTCCATCTCACTACGACTTTATGCTCCATGTTTTGCATTAGCCGCGCCGCCATGACGGCAGTGGTTGTCCTTCCTGCTTCAGTGAGCTTGGTTCTCTATTGGCTATCGATCTTTCTCACGTGACTTCGTCATCGGCTGTCCTCGGGGTTCCCCACACACAACAGGAGATCCCATCGTAAATATTGAACATGTTTAATATTTACGATTTGAAATCGGTGCGGCCCGGATGGACTTTCAAACTGATCGGGATGTAAAAAACACTCTTAACACACCTCACACCACTGGAACATCTGGAGAGATAATCTTTACAACCATCAAACAATTGGGTCTTTGCTGATGATTATCAGCTTGATTCTCATGTAGTGTGGACCCGGCATAAGTTAAAGACCCTGCACACCTTCGCAGGTGTTTTGGTTACTGTGGTTGATTAGACCTCTGCTAAGATTGACATTGGCCTTTTTCACAGAAGACATTTTGACATGTCACAGTAGGAAGAGCACAGGTGTAAATAATGAAGTTATTGCTGTGACAGTTGTTTTTGTTTTATAAGTTACGTTAGTGACATTTGTCACATGTTTTTTAATGACGTTTGTGATGTGTTTTCTGTAGTTGTTTCCGTACATGCTTTACTTAGTTAGGGTAAGGGGAAAACGTCACGGTTGGGCTTAATATAAGTAAACTAAGTGGTTTTCTTGCCCAAACCTGTGGACATTTGTGTGGCGTACAAATGACATGCAAAAACACTAAAATGTGTACTCATGACATGTCTGTGTAATGTCGTGGTATTTATACGCCTTCCCGTGAGACAGAGTTGGGAAAATCTATGCATGCTGGGATGAGTGAAACTGCCCAAATTTATACACAGTCACACACACAAATAAACTGTGAGATGAATTTTGGCTCCCCCTCTTCATTCCCCCTGCGTCAGATAAAAGTGTCAACTAGCTGCTTAAAATATTAATAGTCCTGCTCTAATCCCAGCTAAAATGTTGGTCTAATGAGGATAATTAGTTTCCCTCCTTGACACTCTCAAAATCTTTCATTGTGTTGTGATGTTTGCTGCTCAGACATTAAGGCTGTAGTGCGACAGCAGACCAAATAGCTTCCTTTATGGCATCTGTCAGCCTGTAGTCAAACCTTTATTGCAGCCTGAATGGCCTCATTAACCTTGGCCTGCCCAGGCGCTCCGTGTTAACATGGAGATTTAATGAACTGTCAAACTTTATCGTAACAGAGGATGTGTGTATGTTGGATGTTTATTAGCGAACTTGTTAGATAAGGCAGTGGGTGTACACCTGTACACGTCTACCTGTGTGTGTGTGTGTGTGTGTGTGTGTGTGTGTGTGTGTGTGTGTGTGTGTGTGTGTGTGTGTGTGTGTGTGTGTGTTGTACCAGAATATTATGGTACACCAGAGAGCAGATATCAGGATGCTGAACATGTCACCATCGCCTCATTAAAACATCATTCAGGAGCAGCTCCTCCCTTCCTTCCTTCCTTCCTTCCTTTTCCTCATATATATCACTCCTCTTATTTCCACCTGTCTCTTTTTCCCTTTCATCTATCTTCTCATCATCTCACTTGTCAGTCTTTCTTTGTTTTCCCATATCCTCTCCTGTCTATTCATACTGTAAACTGCTGCCACCTCCCTCCCCCCCCACACACACTTCATCTCCTCATGTTCTCTCCTTCCTCTTCTTTCTGCTGCTCATCATAACCCTGAAATATTAGCTGTTACAAAAGGAAATCATTTGTTATTACTTAAGGTTACGATAATCGTTTAAATGCAGTCATACTTTAAGCATTTTTTGGCTGCTTTCTATCAATCCACATGCTTTGAGAGGGGACCACCAGGGGACATCATAAAAAAACAATGTGATCTAAGTTATTCTGTATTAGTTGTCATGGGGAAATAAATTCTCCGCAATTGACCCATTTAGCTACAAAAAGTGGTGTATATCCCTCAAAATCAATTTGTGTGTAATTAAAGGTAATCCTGAACCAGGAAATGATAAATGATCAGCAAACACAGCGTAGGGAGGAGGTCGGGGTGGATGGAGGAGTCTAAAAATACCGGACTTTCATCCAGGAGAACGGCCTTCATGTCCCGTGTGTAACCAGAAGTCAACGTTGAAGTCACATAGGTGACTGTATGTAACGAGCGGACATGGACATTCGTAGGAAAGTGAAAGAAAAGGGAAGAATAACTTTTTGGAGATAGATAGATAGAATATGTGGCGTAGATGCTGCAATAGCTATAACAGAAGTGGAGAGTATTTCTTCACTGAAAGAAGAGCAAACAACGGCAGTGAAGGCTTTGGTTAGAGTTTGATTTACAGACGGCTCATCCAATCACCTGCAAAGTATTTTTTCCAAACAGTTTCCAACGACGGCTCCTCAGATGATTCTGTGTAAACAAAACCAAAATCTGGCGCCTCAGGTTCGGCAGCATTGCCCAGGAACCACCTTCAGTTCTGAGGGCAGTGACTTGGTCAAGTAATGTTCTTAAAGGGTCGTACAACCAAATTGCAAAAACATAATCCCTCATTTGGTGAGAGAATCGTGCTTTCTCAGAGACGGACTTCTCAAAACCTGTACAGAGTAAACCCAAACTGTTTACATTGTTTTATACCACGAGAGAACCGACCCCTTTTTTTACCCAGAGCAGCCACAGAAAACCTGCACCAACTTGGAGAGGCCATGAAAGGTGTCCCTGATTTCATTCTTTGTTGCAATATTTAGTTTCAGTGCCCCACTTACACACAGTGTGTTTGGGTGGATGTTCTTTGGGATGGGGTGTAAACACTGATCCTTGTTTCTTTGACACTCTGAGTATAGATTCACTGAACCTTATTGTATTGGCTCTGCCCGTCTCTCTGTTCCTGCTGGAGCTTGTCTGAGTTCTGCTGAAGGCTCAGTCTTGGGCACTTCAAGCTTTCAAAGCCTTCCTGTAATGTTTCCTCTTCTTGTTGCTGCCCTCGGGGCTAGTGGGCAACACTCTGAGAGCATTGTTGAAGAGCTGATGCTACAAAAATGTAATTTCAGTGTAGAAATAGTGAGTTCGGGCCATTTAGGACTCTTACCAAAAAGAAACAACAGCAGATGTTGTGTGTTATTATTGTGGAGTGCGCTGTTATTCGGGGGATTTGGCTCATGCTGCATTGCACACAGAGCCAACTTTTTAAATTGAGAGCAACGAGTGGCAACTTGTTATTGGACTTCTGCCACTGACTTCCTCCAACACTGGAAAGAGAGACCACATGCACTGGTGCCATCCTGCTGTATATTTAAGTCCTGTCTACCCGGAGGACACTGGCCACCGGTACATCTCAGTGAGAGACCGAGAGCATGTCTGTCAGTTCTCAACCCAACCGGTCTTCATTTTACTCTGCATTGGCTTGGTTTGTCACTTTGGGGAGGAAGTGTTACCTATGTCGTCTTTGCAAAATGATAATATATTTGACTTCAAAATGTTAAATTATTATTTACCCTCAGTGGACACTTTCTATTAAAGCCATGGAGTCTTTCACCAAATTCACGTATCTTCCGTACTTACGTCACAGTATTTGTGGTATTTTAACCCAAACCGCGATCTTTTCCTTAACCTTAACTATGTAGTTTTGTTGCCTAAGCTTAACCAAGTCAATCTATTCCTAAACCTAACTAAGTAGTTTTATTTTGAAAAGACTGAAGCGGAAGTTGACACATGCATCAGGTATTGCTGGACATTCGTAGGAAAATGCTGAATGTTGAAAGTCGTGCTGTGATTTGTTCCATATAAATATGTAAATATATTCATTGTGATTGGATGAACATTTTAATATGTGTGTTTTTCTATACGGATGTTTGTGAATACTCAATGTTGGCCTTGCTGAACTTAAAGATATTGATGCCTTGTTAGAAATGATCTAATTAGCTGCACACGTACCTGCTTGACTGCACCTGTGCCAATTATCCACTGACCCTGTTTGCAATTGCCTGGCAGCTGACACCAGCCTTGGTATATCTGAGAGCCGTCACTTGTTTTTACATGCCCCTTGAAACACATTCAGTAGGCAAAAAGCACACTTATTAAAGGCTTTTTTAATTTTTAATGATAAAGCAGTGTGTCTTGTTATTTTTGATCTCATTTGTTGGCCTCATGATATGTCCTTGGATCCAAAGAGAGCACCTGTAGCCCTCCTCAGCCGGTCTACTGGCATTTGTTCTCTCTACAGAGTTCAGAAACTGAGTTGAATCAGGAATACAGATGAAAAGGAACAGCAGGGAAGAGTTGTCCATCACATTGCTAAGAATAGGCCTTTTTCACAGCAGACATATTGACTTGTCATAGTAAGAAAAACACAGATGGACCTGATAACAGTAACAATAGGTAAAGTATATTCTATTCCATACCAGTACGACCAACCCCTTCTTATTCCCAGGGTGTCAAATACCAACGCTTTGTCATGGCCATTGGTGTTAGGCGTTAGCATCGGCATGAGATGCACCAAGATTTCCATTAACTACAATGTAAACCCATCCACGTCAATATTAAAAACTCAGGGAAAGTGTGCCGGGAGTGTGGTGACGTAGAGCGACCAGACACAAGACACACAACAGATGGGCAGGGGCGGAGGTGGATGGGTCCAACAAACACAAAGTCTTCATCCAGAAGACCGCTGTTCGTGTCCCGTAAATAAAACGTTAAGTGTCACTTTAAGCCGACGTGTTTTCTTTTCCTAAACTTATCTAAGTTGTTTTATTGCCTGAATCTCAGCAAGTTGTTTTGTTTAATTCAGGTGTTGTTTTTACATGCGTACAATGCATGTTAACTGGTGGGCTGATGACGTGCGCCTGGTGCACACATTATAGTTTGGTCAATACCACCCACAGGTTAATTTATCAACAATTCCACTTAGAGGTAAGATGAGGAAGGTGGAAAGAGTTGGAGAGAGAGACAGAGAGGAGAAGAAACCCAAACTCCAACAATAAATAATTTAGCTACAGAGTATAAACAGTGCACACAAATCACCTGTCGTGAATATTCCCTTTCAGCATTTGCACCAGTCATGTTGATGCTTCAATACAACAGAAAAACAAATAATAAGACATCAATGTCCATCCTTGAATCACCAGTGACCACAATGAACAGCCCTTCTGACCACATTTCACAGTCTTCTTCAGGAGATGGGAACTGCTAATTAGGCAAATGACCAGACTAGTTAAATCAACATCACACGTCTTTGTCAACATCATTACCTTCTAGTTGTGTGAACAGATAGGATATTCAATATGTGCTCGCAACATAATAAGTTGCCTCCACATTGAAATGCAAATTTAAGCAGCGGGAGCGCCACACGTTAATCAGATCATCCACTCTGCAGGGGGAACTGTATCGTTAGCATGAAGTTTCTATCATATCGTTGTCACTTCGTCAAAATAATGTCCCTCACGGTGTTTGTCATGGTGGAGGGACATCAAAAAGACTTACAACATCACACTCGTCCTCTCTTTCTCTCTCATCCAGTTCTCTCAGACTCTTCAACAGCACGAGTAACGCATCCAATTGAATCAGAAATGGGGTGCTTCAGCAAACTCTACATTGGTTCATTAGGCTGCTGCCAAGTGAGCGTTTTAGAGGAACCCAGGGAGAAAAGAGAGATAAGAATTATAGAAAAGCAGGAAGTACAAGAGGAGATCTATCTGTTGTGATATCTGACATCTGCACAGAACAAATTAGGATAATTCTAAGACATGCATTGATTTGATCCATTGGATCGTGGTGCCGATACTGACCTAATTAAGAGGACCGGGTGTCAGACAGCAACCTGTTCGAAGCCAGATAAATGAATATCTTTCTTTCTTTCTTTCTTTCTTTCTTTCTTTCTTTCTTTCTGCCTGGTTTCGTTATGTCCTCCCTTGCAGGCAGCCACTGATTTCTGCTCATTTCACAAAGTGAAAATCAACTTGCAGTGTCTTGAAACCAGCTCAACATGAGTAAAACATCACAGTGAACATTTCTTCCTTTCTTCTGTCAAACTAACATTATTGCTGTGTGGTACTGTGGTTGAGAGCAGGGACCATTTACCAAACCCTCCTCAGTGGTACATCGGAGACTGATCCAGCCTCAGAGAACGGATCTGTCACTATTGTTCTATGGCAACACAATGAACGAGTCTTTGCAGCAGTGCATACTGATACCAGTGTTTAGTTTGGATCCACCTTGTCTCATTTATGAGGGATGTTGCAGCTCTATAAAGTGTAATTAAACATGAAACTGTTAACACCTCAGACATCTGTTGTACAGGGGAGTTCCTCAGACATCATCTGTCTTCACTGCTGCTGCTTCTCGTCTCCTCCGACACTGAGCTCCCGTCCTCGAGTTGAACTCTGCGTTGCTCCAGGACGGTGTTTCTGGATGAACTTTTGCCTGCTGTCTTATGTCCCAGCAGAGCGAACTCACTCTGGAACGAGGCAGAAATATACATAGAGTACTCTCATAAAGGGTAGTGATGTAGGAACTATTTGTTGCCCTTTGCCGATGGCTAGCATCAAGTTTGTTTCTACCCCTGAGACATGTCTCCTTCACCTTCCTTTTTAATCTCTTATATTCAACTTAGTCTAGTCTGTTCTGTCCATTGCTCCTTTTTTTCATTTCCACATTGTCACATCACTCATCTTTTTTATGAAACCAGGAGTAGCTCCTATAGCGGGCATAAACTGTATAATTTTAGAAATGTGTACTTCCTACTCCTACTCTACGAGTAGATCGTTTGCAATGTAAAGCCAAATCTCACAATTTATGTGCTCACACTGTACGGTTCGATCATCAGCCGTGACCTGAGTGCTCACATCCTGAGGGCCGTTCTGGCTGGTTTCGGTTTGAAAGCTCCGAGGCAGATTAAGTTTGTTTGCTAACAGAGGTCTGTACGGGACACAATGCTAACAAGGCAGAAACATGCTGCCTTCATCATCTGTGCCATCCTGTCTGTTCAAAAAGAGGTGCCGGCGCGTATGGACTCGCATGTGGCTAGGAAGACTTGGACAGTATGGCTTGTCTATTTTGCAGAGAGAATTGGAGGTAAGCTAGCTACGTTTTATTATATTCTGTAAAAACAGTAGAAATAAGGCCCTGACGTTGGGGAGTCATGTCAGAGATTCATCCAACTGTCCGACGGCCAGTTAATCGGTCCTCGGTACTCCTGTACACTGAACACCAAACGACGCCCGACAAACCTGAAATTCGGTCCGACTCTAAAATTAGTTGTGCGGCTCAAAATTTGGCTAAAATCGTACTGTGTATGCTCAGCTTAAGTGTGAGAGAAGTTCGAGGCAGTCCAGAGGACTCCTGAGTCCCGGAGACCTGCTGTCAGTCGGTAATGTGCTGCAGGTAATGCGTCTCATCCCGTCAGTGTTCGGTAGAAAAAAGAATGATAATAAACATTTAATTCCTATTTTGATGGCAGCCATTCAATAAATATTCAGTCGGCTCACCAACAATCCAATAACACCGGAGATGATGGTTTGCCCAACGATCTATCTAAATTTAATCACATTTGTTCCTCACACTGCCGTGCATTTATGAATATTTTATTTCTCATTCTCTGACACAGACCGGTCCCCTGTCAACAACAGTCACTGTAGACGTAGTGATGAAACATGATGCCACCCCTTCTCTTAGCTTAGGAGTTATCTCAGTCCTGTGTAAGAGTAAACTCTTAACTTGTAGTGCCGTTTAGGTTGACTCCTAGGGTTAGGTTTCCTGCTTTAGCAACCTCCTCAAAGAAAAACTGGAACTGCTTCTGATTAGATTTGAGTTTATTCAGATGAGTCCCTGAATAAATAGACAACATCAATGAGTGGATGTTACAATAAAGAAGCCAACGGTTATTTATCATGGGAGTTCGTTCTGGACCTTAGGGCACAGGATATGTAAGATCCCTTTCAACCGCATCTAATGGTGAACCCAAACAGGGACTATAACTCATGTGTTGATCATTAAGTTGAAGTGAAATGACATCATTAAATCAATCTATATTCGCCTACTAGTAATTAAGGATGTCACAAAAAACATTAGTAGTCAATACCAATACCAGTGAAATTCCACTACTTCAACATAGTCTCCTTTATGACCGCTTGCATTCTGGTTTATTATTTACATTTGAACACATCATGATAACGTTATAATTTACCTTCACTTAATACTCATTTTTACTGAACAGAGCTTGGACGCATCACAATAACTCAATGCAACTTCTGTTAACATTAGCTGTTAGCGCCGTTGTTTAGCCATGCAGGACTTTGCTGCTAACAGCTGCTAACAGTTTAAGTTAACTAGTCCTCCTCATGTCCATTTCAACAGGAATCTGTTATTCACAATGTAGAATTGTCAGCGAAATGTTCCATCGTCCTCGGGACGACAGGACGCCATTAGTCTCCAGCCCCGGTCCCTGGTACATGCGATACTGTAGAAAGACTAGTACCGTCACATTTTCAGAATTTTGGCATTGACTTGATACCGAAGTTTCAGTTCTCATGTCATCCCTACTAGTAATGTACCAGCACCAGCTTGGTGGCTATAAGTCATGAATGAGGCAGCAGAGACTGTGAACAAACACACACACACACACACACACACACACACACACACACACTTCCAAAAAGATCTATAAATAGTCTGAGCTGTTACCAAGTGGATGAGAAAACAGAGTTATTAATATTCAGGGTCTCGCTGTAATTTCCCCTCTAATCAAAAGATGAAATCTGCTGCTGAATCTGAATCACCACTGACCTGTGCAACACACACACACACACACAAATGCATGCATGAACACAGACAGGCAGGTGCAAAAAATACACACAAACAGCAAGAATAGAAGGTGCACACACACACACACACACACACACGGAGGTGAACAGACACACGCAAGGATTCAGAAATACAAATACACAAATTCAAGTTGTGTAGTACACATACAAAAACATTGACATGCAATTAAGGTCTCAAAAGCAGAGGGACACACACACACACACACAAACACACACTAAGTCATGATGCCAATACACACATGCCAAAATGTAAATCATACCTCATACATGTGTGCACTTAAAACACACACACAAACACTTGCCTTAGTCTCCTTTGCAAAATAAATTAACCACTAATGAAAACACTCAGGGTCAGGATTCTGAGACTCAGAGAGATGCAACTCAATCACACACACACACACACACACACACACACCCTGCCGTTTCAATTACATTATACACTGGTGGCTAATTGCTGGAGCGATGGCTTCTGTAATGACTTCCCAGGGAAAAGCAAAATTAACATGCAGAGAACGCTCCAGCTTCCCTGACTGACCAGCACACACACAAACACACCCATTATACAAACATACACATGCAACAACAAAAAAAAAAAGAACACCCACGCCTCGCGATTACACACAACTGCAAACTCACTCAACACACACACACACACACACACACACACACAAACACACCCACACACACATTTCGAGTCGTCACAGTTCAGCTGAAGGGCTTCGGGGACGGAGCCAGCGAGGCTGCTAATGTTGCCGTCTTGGTTTATGGTTATTAAAATGCCTGGAAATGGCTGTAATGAAATAGTTGTGGATTAAAGTTTAGAGGGTAATGCAGGAAGGAAGCATGACCGCTCTTTCATAATGGAGCGAGGCCCAGAAGGCTCGGCAGATTATTGGTTTTTATTTGGAGTTCTAAATTAACAGCAGAACAGCACGGTGGTTTTTACCACAATCGTTTTCATCCCGCTGATGTTTTGTAGCTCTGGTAATTATAGTTAAAGGGTAAGTTACAGAGTTAATTGTTTTGCACCAGCGGTGAGAAACAGGGCTATTTGTGGGGTGTTTTTTTTTTCGCTCCATGTTGTTTTGCACATCTGTCGCTCTTTTTTTTTCTTTTTTCTTTTTGCCTGAAGAGTTTGATATGAGAAGAAATCTGCAGCTCTGAGCCTCAATATTTTAGTGTTTATCTTTTCCTTAGTTGAAATAGCAAGGGTTATAAAGTGTGCTGACTGAGGTCCGCCAGCCCGAGCGTGTGTTGTTTACTATTAAAAATATATGAAAGTCAGAGATGTCAAGCGTTCTTTCCTCTGTTGTGGATAGACTGGATGAGAAGGGCTGCTGGAGCCATGGTTTATATTTTGAGCTCTGAGTGAAAACGAAGGGGAGAGAGGTCACAAGGTCATTAACAAGGAAGGAAACTTTATAAGAGGTGTCTACTTCTCCAGACATTTTCTTTTATATCTTCAGTTTTTTCTTATGATATGCTGGATTGTTTAAATAACCTCTTCAGGCATAAGACTTTCTGTCTTTGCTTTAAGGGCTCAAACCTCATAAAAATATCAAAGCTTTGAAAAAGAGTTGCAAGTTAACTTTGCTTCGTTTAAAAGATCCAAAGCATCGATTGTATGAAATATGGACGTATAGTCTCTGTGACGTCACCCACAGGTTTCTGAAGAGCCGTTGTGAATCTCAAAGTGGGTAGTTCTGGCTGTTGCCATTTTGGCAGTGACGACACAGCCTAACTCCCGGCTAATCCAGAAATAGGGGCGGTGGAGCTGAGGTGGGCCCGGGTGACGCAGCACAACAGACAGCTAGCAGCTAGTGACCTGGTACGGTACCCACCTGTCACTCAAAGCGGCTACGCCCTCATTATGACTAACTTTCAGCCTTAATATAATTAAAGCGGGTGAGTTACATTAGTTGTTGGTTGTTAGTTGTTAGCCAGGCTGAAAAGATGGACATTTGAATATGGGAGGTCTATGGGGATGGACTCCTTCTGCGTCGGCTTCATCTCTCAGCACCGGAGGTTGCCGGTGTGTCCATAGACATAACGGTGAGGAACCAGTTGTATACTGCCACGTATTGAAACAGTAAATATTTAAAGCCCCCTGTGGAGTCTTCAACCTCTAGTAGTAATTAGTAGCGTTATGGAGCTGTTCTTCTACCAGTGGGTCCCTGTTTTCTTTATCTTGTGCATATGCATAAGGATGCACGTGCACAAGACTCAAGACACAGTCCTACGGTTTCACGCTATTCCATTTTATCAACACGCCAAGATATGCTGCAATGCGCCAGCAAAGGAAGTTGCAGAAGAAGACAGCCAACTGGTAAACATGGATGTAAATAATACTGTATAAAAAAACTTTCAAAGTTGGCCTTGCAAATGTATTATGAGGAAGGAAATGCACTCAACGTGTTTATTAGACCTCAAGGACACACACAATACGTCAATATGACAGGTTGAAGAATAAGTATTTTTTCACATGGCTAAATTGCATAGAACCATTTGTACAATATTCTATCTCTAAACTGCTGTAGTAAACACAGTCCAGCGGGGCTGTCTCAGTATGTCTCTGCTCTTATTACTATTTGATGTTAAGCCCGATACTGCAGAATGAAGTTAACCCTGAGAAATTCCATTTCTACCTTTCACGCCCTGATATTCTTCCTCTTTGAGTCTTAAAGGCAGAATGTCAAACCAGTGTAACTGTAAGGACCAAAACCTCACCGTGTGCATGTATGAACACTCAGAAAGTTGCTTTCCCATTCCCGCAGTGATTTTTGTGACACGTGGCAGATCGTGGAGATGAATCATTTTCTCTGCTCCTCATAATGAGTCATTTCCTGCCCATCAGCTGCTGCTCTTTCAGCACAGCCAGAGGGAAGGTGGTGGAGCTCAGGGAATATAAATGAGAAAAGCACACAGAATTAATTTAGGTGAAGTTTTCTCTTTGACGCACCTCGATATGTTGGTCAGGTACAGTTGCAGCCGTTTGAAGTACATCCAGAGAGGTATAGAAACGACCTGTCTGCTGTAGGCTGACGGCTGGCCAACATAACAACGTACTTCTAAAACGCAAACATGCACGTCTTTCATGTGGCTGTTTCTTTTGTACCTGGACGAAACATGAACATATTTTTGTTCAGGAGTCGCCTTCAGTTGAATTAACTAATGAGCTTGTTTTGCTGTGTGGCCCTGCATGTTGGTGTTATACAAGAAGCGTGCACGTCATGCAGAAACAATGTTGTGTAATTCCAGGTGGAGATCATTTGCTTTGGGATGAATGTGACGTCCTGACCTCTCCTCTATCACCAGGTCAAACTTCACAACTTGTACACATGGAATTTATGAATCTAATTGGCAGATTGCAGTGAAGTTGACTGCAGGGTTAACATATTTGACTCTCCAAATGTGCAGAAATGTGTGTGGAATAGTAGTTTTTTTCATGCCCGTTAAAAAACCCAGCTGGGAGCTGACCAGCACAACAGTGAGCTAACGCTAAGCAGCTCCTCTGGAGCGGACTAAGGTGAAGTATCTTGCTAAAGGTCATGTTTATTGTACTCATTCAGTTAACCTCCCAAGATTTTCCATGCAGCGTGGGAGGTTCAAACCCTTGTTAACCTTTTGGCCAGCACAATCACAAAAGCCAATAGAAAGCATACTTTGTCTCCAAACACAGTCTTAGCTGCAGATTCATAAGCACAGCAGCAATAACAATATACAGAATCCACTAGAAATGATTAACATGTACAGCAGCTCACTGGAGTGCAGATTCAGTAACAGTTCATCAACAGAGAAATATGAGCTTTTTTATTTTTAGATTTTGTTTTTATTAACTCTAAATGTATTCAGACCAAACTGTGGTGCAAACAAGCCCTGCTAAGAGCACTGCACGAGCCCTTTCATCACTGACTGTAAGAACATTGTGTGTCTTGGCTCTGACTAATCCACTGGAACACTTAAGTGATTTTTATAATTGGAGGATTCTCAATGGTCCCTGTGTAATCAGCCGACTATCCATCCTCTCGGTGTCAGATTGTAGACCGTACACCAAATAGTCTTTTTGTTACTGTTTCTTGTTGTGTTGTTCTGTGAAGGTGACTGCTAACTGCCGTTCTGTTCACTTGTACTGTAATGTTACTTCCTTGTATCAGTTTAAGGTAAGTTACAACAATAAAAGGTGATTTTGAAAAGTGATGCGTGGAGTCAGAAATGTTTATGTTCACTTTAATCCCTCTCAGTCTCGTTGTCTCTCCGACTCTCAGTTCAACTCTTTGGTTTGCTCTGATTTGCATCCCATAAATACACACTAGTGAGTCAGCACTCCTGCACAGGAACACACACACACACACAGTGAGTGGTTGGGTCTCAGCCAGACTGAGGAGTTAACTTCTATGAATAATTAAGGCACCATAATATTTTTTTTTTGATCGACTCTTGAAGGGGGGGGGATCAGCGGATTGGACGGCTCTCACTCTCAAACTGCAGCTTAACTCTCTCTTTGTTTCTTTTTCATCCATTTAAACCCAAAACTCTCCATTTCTTTGTCTCAAAGCCACACAAGCCTGAGGTTAGTTGGAGTTTAATCATTATGTGTTTGAAAATGTTGCTTTTCACATCACATTCTCAGCCTCACTGTCTCTCTCTGACTCTTTCTCTTTGTTTCCAATATCAAGTTGCTTTATCACCACGATAGCAAACAGCATGAGTAACGGTGGTCATAATGTCTCCGCCGCTATGTCCATAAGCTCTTCACAAAGCACTGAAACAGGGAGGAGTCGGGGAGAAAGTCCATTATTGATAATGCCTGTGAAAACTGTAGGTACGGCAATGCACCAAATGTGAACAGCCACATGTGCACAAGCCATGGTCAGGGCCATAGATTCTAACTTACTGATATTTCAAAGCCGTGGTCAGGGCCATATAGTCTAACCTACAGATATTTCAGAGCCATGGTCGGGGCCATAGATTCTAACTTACTGATATTTCAGAGCCATGGTCGGGGCCATGGATTCTAACTTAAACCACAAACTTCAGTCAGGTAAAGGGTCAATGAGTCAGGCAGACTAGACTAACACAGTCTGCCACTGCACTCTCTCTACTACTAGGGGATGGAGAGCCGGGCTGTGGAGGTGAAACAGGCTTCAAACTTAATAAAACGCTGCTTTTCAGTGTTACTCTTTAATAAATCTGATTTTGTTCCTCATAGGGATCTCACTGTTCCTGCAGAAGCTCTGGGTTAGCAAGCAGGTGCCCAGCTGAAGTTTCCTTGAGTGCTACCCTGACTTGCTGAGCTACAGTCGACCTTATGACCCTGCATGAGAACATAAAACCCCCAACATGGCACACAGTGTGGCGAGAACACACATATCACAAATTAGCCAATATCAGGAGCCCTAATGATGCTTTTCTGTGTATAGAAACCGTTCAGCTTACTTTCCTTTCCAAGTAAGAAATCTAACATGTTGTTAATGTCTCATTGTGTTCTATTTTCTTCTATTATCATCAGCTGCAGAGTCGCAGGCTTGCCAGAGGGGAGCATTTTCACATCACACCAGCACAAATCTAACCCTGCTACCTCAAATTTCTTTATAGCCGAGCCAATCATTTCGATAACGCTGCCAGGTCCTCTATGTGTATGTAAATATGTCACCAACTGTTTACCACCAGGGCCAAGCTCGTCATATTAGCACTGATGTGGTACTCAGCGTTCTTTATAGCCGTGCCAACCGCTGGCTAGGACAGAGCCGGAGTGTCGGCGTAAATCTTATCACTGTCTGCCATTGGGACAAATGCAGCATATTAGCATTGACGCTCTACAATAACAGCGTTCATGGCTGCAACGGTCCCCAAACAGTGCAAATCAGAGACCAGAGGGAGTGTGGCAGAGTGGGAGGTGAGGGAAAAACAAATTGAAAAGGGAGGTAGAAAAAGAGGAAAAAGGAAATTAGGAAATAAGAAAACAGGGAAAGAGGAGAAATAACACAAGGATGGTCCAACGGGAAGATAAAAGAAGAGAGAGAGAAAGAGAGAAAGAGAGAGAGAGAGAGAGAGAGAAGATGCTGGGCATCTCTTGGCTCTAACTGCTGTCCAGAGAGACCAGGTTTTCCCATTAATACTCTCAAAATAACAGCTTGGCCTCATCATTCTGTCTTCACTCAGAGCCAAACAGCAGCATTACTGCTGACAGGCCACTGTGAATACAACAGTATTCGTCGTAATGATAGGGGCCAGGTGGCCTAATATTTTTGGCCCGGCAAAAATTGGGCCTCCTTCAAGCTTCCCACTGCTGTTACTAGAACGACTGATGCATGTTATTGTCCCACATGTGATTTAAAATGTGTCAGGATCTTGGCACCAGGTTAAACCTCTTTGAAATACGAAACACAGATGTTAAATGCACACATTTATTCTCACGACAGCCATGGAAACAGAACAAAACAGCCTGTCTGGCTCCGTGTGAAGGTCAATGCCAAGAATAACCCACCAGAAAACCACTTGTCAGTGTTACACTTTGGCTTTTAGAGGGAGGTGTACGTAGGCGGATTGTTTTATCCATGGACAGAGCTATAGGCTAGCCTTCAGTTTCCAGTCTTCATGCTAAGCTAAGCTGCTGCAGGTAGCTTTATATTTACAAAGTGGTATTGATTTCCTCATCTAACTCTTGGCAAGAAAGAAAATAAGCATATTTCCCAAAATGTTGAACTATACCTTCAATTCTAATGATGGAGTTCACATTCTAGTCAGCCCGTCTTAGTTTACAAAGATGTATTAACTCATCTATTTCATTCTATGATCAGGTTATTGTCCTTAACTGTCTTGTGAGGGTTCAGTGTTAACACCACAGGATGCACAGTGAGACTGGGCCACTGAATCTCTACCAGATCCCACTTTCACCTCCATGTGGCTTCGCTGTGCTTTGCCGTCACTGTGCCAAGTTAATGTTTGGCTCTACTGTCCACTTTAGAGCCAGGATCTGGCTGCTGACCCGGGGAAGCCACGCTTTCTGCATCACACAGGAAACACTCTTTGACAGATGGGAAACATCGCATGAGGCAAGGTAGGGAAATCAAACAACGGTTACCTGGAGAGCCACCACAACAAAATGTTAGACTGCAGAGTGAATTTATGAGTTTGTGGCTGATGTTTTTATGCAGTCTCACCGTGAGTGATCAAGCTGGGGTTTGATGTCTTGCTCAAGGACACTTGGCTGTTACAGAGACTGAGATTGCGGGGTACAGGAGCATCTCTTTACCCACAGTGCCCTGCCTTCTGTGCTTGTTCTTTCACAATTCAGTTCTAAAAAAAAACACAGAAATCATTAGAAATAAAATCTTACCACCTCTTACAAATCACTGCTAGGAAGCAGAGCACATTAAAAGTGACTGTTTGGGTTATTTCAGAGTGCTCAGAGTGTGATGACATTTTTTGTTTTGCTCCTCTCTGATGCAGACTAATGTAGCAAAATAGTGATTAAACATGAAAGCTATTACACTTGATGCTCTGTGCCCGTAAGGTCCCCTGAGTAAAAAACCCTGTGGTGTTCAGGAAGTGATGCAATTTATGTGTGGAGTGTCGAGACAGACGGAGAAGAAGAGCGCCGCCCACAGAAACTTGAAAAAGGATTTTTCTGTTGCTTCACTGTTTGAAAGATGACGATGAGCACCAAAGATCAATTATGCTCAGAGGTGTTGATTCTGTGTTGCATTATACAGAGAGGTATTTCTCTTATTTAGCCTATACTCTCATTGATATAAATGGGGTGAATGAAATAACAGAAACATATCAGTACAATCTGCAGCCTCCAAAATGACAAAAATTAACATTCACAAAGGTAGGACTTATTTCAGACTGCATTAGGTTTAGCTAGGTGTACCTAATAAACTGTCAACTAAGGGTATAATTCCTCCAGTGTGTTCTGGGTCTGCCTTGAGCCACCTCCCAGCTGGTTTGTATCCAGAAGACCTCCGAATCAACGGGGCTTCCTGATAAGATGCTGAGCCACATGAATGAGCAGCAGCTCTCCGAAGACTGAGACTGAGCCCAGACACCCTGCCTCATTTCAGCTGCTCCAGCAATCTAAGGCTGTATTCGAAACCGCCTACTGACTAATGCAGTATACAGTACATACTGCATACTCCGTTCCTTTAGAGCATGCAGTATAAAACTATTAAAGCCATATATTTTGCAGTACACTAGACAATGAGCGAGCTACGCCCGCGGTCAATTGTGGAGCTTTTCAACTCCACAAAGGCAGATAAACACAGGTTCACATTCATTTTAAACATTTATGTTATGATAATTAAACAAACCATTAACAAGGAAATAAAAGTCTACAAACCAGTCTCTAGAGAGCTCCAGCCAGCTCATAGCGGTCTGTGAGCATTACTGCTCGGCTGGTGAGGTAGTGACCCCGGCAGGCGCTATAAATAGCTGTCACGGAAGTTTGTGGAGCTTCTAAACTCCGAAAACGGTGGAGAAATTTTTGGATTCGCTATAAATTTTGGCATTTTGCCAATATTCAAAATCTATACAGTTGATTTCTCACCTCAAAAATTCTCAGAAGTGAATTTAGTGATTAGATATGTTAAATATGTTTATATGCTGTTAAATATGCTGTCATTGTGACCATAGACTGCGCCATTCCAGCGCTTTGCATTGTGGGATACAGTAGGTGAGGTAGACTGGTCTGATGCATGCTGGAGATTTTTTCCAAATCAGTATGACATCCAGGTATTTTTTAACTACATGCTACATTTTGGCCAAATCGGTGCATACTGCTGTTATAGTATGCGGTTAGCAAACACTGCTCAGGGACTGCAACATGGATACTGAAGGTATATTTAGCAGCTTCCCACCTGTCCATCACGTACACACTCATTATTTATAGTGTCATTCCTCTCTGTAGAGACGTTTGAATTATAGATCCAACATGTTGTCCAGCACTGATGCTGATGCCGCCTGGATGAGGTTTTGTACCCCAGTTAAGGAGAGCGGGGGGGGGGCAGACAACAAAGATGGGAGCTCAGGGAACCCTGGGTGCCACAGAGGAGATCAAACAGACAGCAGACCTGGCTCTGCAACAGCTGGGAATACATGAATACAGATACTGGGCGGGGATCGGACGGATGAAAGGGAGGGAGAGAAGGACGGAGAGAGGGACAGAGAGAGGGACGGAGCGGGTACAGATATGCAAAGGCAGATGAATCCCTAGGAATCTCCCTAATGTGGGTAAACTGGGTTGTCACCACAGCAGATACTGGGATTACAGCAAATGAAAGGAGCAGGAAACAATGCATTTATGGATATTAAATGTAAAACGCTTGTTCTTCATGTTTATTGTTTCCTGCTTTATTTTGTTACTCAACTCTCCTCTCGTTTCAGGTCACTTCACTTCCTGCCTTTGTGTATTTCCCCCCACAAGAAGCATCAGTAAAAACAAAAAGCAAGATACAACACAGAGAAAGCAAAAGAAAAGTGAAACAAAATATGAACAATTTAAATAAAAGGATATATACAAATATGAACAATATAAACAAGGGGAAATATTAAAATATGAACTGTATATACAGTATTGACTATTACCAGACTAATAACACAAGTGTACAAGTGGAAAAATGATATTGCACAGTGAGAATGAATATTGCACAGTAAGAATTACAATGTGTATCTTGATTAGTCTATTTGCACCTATAAGTTTAATAGGTATATTTCCATTTGGGGTGCAATGATCGGTATCAGCCTTTTGAATATATCTATTTCTTTTATCTTTGGTGTTTCCACTTTGTGCGCAACTTGAAAATGTGCATAAAAACAGGTGGATGGAAACAAACCCAATGACATTTGCAGTTCACTAGCCCTTCCATAAATATACTCTATATCAGTGAATTTTCTGTACTTTTAGTCGGTAGTTAATTTGAAACACTTAAAGGACACAGTCACGTTTGTAAGATTCTATTACACATGCATGTAAGCTCAGTAAAAGAGAGCAACTCGGACATCAAGGACTAACATTACACAAAATTACACACCACCGAGTGTTGTTGATGTGTTCTGTTCAATAGGATCCTCTGCCGAAGACAGGTGCTGCTGTCCAGCTCTGAAGTGTGACCACAGGTGACACACACACACACACACATAAGCACATACATGAAAGAAAACATTCATTTATACATACATGCACAGACACGTTTCAAATGTCTGTATCGACACACACACACACGCAGACAGACAGACAGACAGAGAATCACATGTTGCTTGCTGAGGTGTAAATGCAGCCTCACACTCTGAGAAAGACATTTCTCTGATACCACACTGAATAATTTATACTGTGGAGGGCAGTGGAAAGGGTGTATGCTTGTGTGTGTGTGCGTGTGCGTGCATGCGTGCGTGCGTGCGTGTGTGTGTACCTGTAGTCCTCAGTAGGGCAGCAGTCCTAATGGTCCATCCATGATTCATATACCGCGTCCTGACCTGCAAACAGGGGAAACGGGGGAGAAGGCTGATGTCTGTTCACACTTTCTGTGTGTGGCAGAGCCAATATGGAGGGGCCATTTGAGTCAGCTGGACTAGTCCATATTACATCCACAGGGAGGCGTCCAGGACGCATCCTGATCAGATGTTAAACCACCTCAACTGTATATTTTCAACAAGAAGGAGCAGCTGTTCTCCTCTGACCTCCTCCTGGGTCTCTCAGCCCTTCACCCTGTCCATAAAGCTGAACACATGACTATAGTAAAGGTTGGAGATCTACATCACATCTAGAACACACCGGTGGGATTAACGTATTGGCAGAATATCCTATTATCTGACAGCATAATCAGCAACAGTAAAACATCATCAGCCCTATTAAGACCTGGATTAGCCTGATGGATGATCCTCATCTTTGCACCTTTACAGATACATGAACTTTGGCTGTAATCTGGTGAAACAAGAGGATTATGAGGTCGACCAGATTTGCGGTTTGACAATCAAGAGGAAAAAATGTGTTCCATGAACAAATGTATCTGTTATTTTCCCTGATGTGTTTTATCCAGTGGCTCCTGGTCTTTTTATCAGCTGGGAAGAGAAAGAACGAGCGAGACCTGTTACTCTGCAATTACATCCCAATACAAACACACAGGCGTCCTAGCTTCAGAGAGAGAGACGTCACTTACGAGACTTTGGGTGTGTCGTCTTTCTAATTCCGTATTTTCACAGTCTGATACTTCATTCGTTTTAAGACAAAATGATCTGTTAAATTGACAAACACAATTAAAACGGGATCGAACAAATATTTGTCTCTCGCCGTTGTCTACCATTCGTATTCTTTCAGGTCCCACGGTGGTCACAGGAAGAGCTGGAACTTCACCTCTCTATAGATCTGACTTCATACTGAGTTGAGCGTCGACGGCTGGATCACAAGATCATTAAATGTGTTCTGGTTCAGTTGAATTCTCCATATTCTTGACTCATCATGATGCATGATGCCGTAGGCGACCGCTCCTGTTGCTGAAGTGTCCTTGAGCAAGACACCGAAGCACTTAGAGGTAGAACGAGAGAGAGCAAGAGAAAGGAAAGAGATGGATGGAGAGAGAAAACAGAGGGAAGGATTCAGAGAGGAGATGCCTGCTGAGATTTCTCTGACATTTTATAGACAATCACAATTGTCATTTTGTGTGTGTGTGTGTGTGTGTGTGTGTGTGTGTGTGTGTGTTTCACGTGTTTGTTCATCTTTGTGTGTTTGTGTGTCCAGCCTGTGGCAAGGGTAGAGCTTACACTGAATATTAGTGTAGTTCTCTAAAGAACACAGAGAGGGCTTGCCTGCTGTGTGTGCGTGTGTGTGTGTGTGTGTGTGTGTGTGTGTGTGTGTGTGTGTGTGTGTGTGTGTGCGTGCGTGTGCGTGTGTGCGTGCATGTGCGTGTGTGTGTGTGCAGCAGTATGCCTCACATTGATGCCCAGAAGCTTCCGGGGTTTCCACCTCTTCCCATCAATCACACACTCACACACCAAGCACGTACCTGTGTGTTGCAGCCTGCACGGTATTTTGAAACTGGGATGTCATTTTGTTTTTAAGCTGATCTACTGAGGCACGTTGAAACTGAACAGACTCATTCAAAGCAGCAGTCTGGGGACACAGGGACATGTTTGGAGGTGACCGTTGCTCAGATTAGTGTGTAGTGTTTTGTCCAGCTTCTTAACGGTCTTTATCGTCTATTAATGTCGTCTGAGAACAAATTAAAAACAAAGAGTCTCTAACAGGTTCAGTAATGTTAAGTAATCTTATTTGAGGACACCTCACATGTTATTAGTTGCACGCATTGCTGTCTGCCACCGTGCTATCACAAGGAGACACGAGAGTTGGACATTTTCAAATTCTGCCAACAGTCATTTTAATTCATGGTTGGATTTGTCTTAAAGATGATTAAAAGAATAGGAACTAATAATATCAACCCAGTCTCACAGGAAGGGTGTCATGTGTACGCCACGCAAGCGTCCGCAGTTAGGTTTAGGTAAGAAAACCACTTAGTTAGGGTAAGGGAAAACGTCATGGATGGGCCTAAAACAAGTAAGTAAACTAAGTAAAACATGTACGGAAACAATGAACCACAACTACAGAAAACACGTCACAAACGTCAGTAAAAGACAGATGACAATCGTCACTAACTTACAAAACAAAACATCCGTCAACGACAGTCTCCAACACGAGTCTCCTGGTTAAAAGACGTGTGTTTGTTGGATCCACCCACCCTGAGAGTAAAACGGAGATGGACAGGGCATCGTACCAGACCAGTGTGATGAAGAGGGAGCTGAGCCGGAAGGCAAAGCACATCATTTACCGGCGTTATCTGCATTCCAACCCTCACCTACGGTCATGAGCTTTGGGTAGTGACCAAACGTTTGTGGATGCAAGCGTCTGAAATGAGCTTCCTTCGTAGGTTGTCTGGGCCCAGCCTTAGAGATGCTGCTCCTTTGCATCGAAAAGGGGCCAGCTGAGGTGGTACGGGCATCTGATCTGGTTCCTCCTATTGAGATACTATATTATAAAATCATTATTTTACTAGCCTAATGGTCCCAAATGCTGCGAAATTGCATAGTTTTAAGTCAAAAGTCTAGACATAGTAATGATTCTTAATCACCAATGTACTGATCAGTCAGGAATAGGCGTGGTTATAAATATTAATAGCTATTTACAGACTGTGTAGGGTAAAAGCACAAGAAGCTACAGGTTTACAATCAGACAGGCTCTTTAAAATATGCAATAATTGAGATCAGTGTATATGATGGAGAAGCAGCATTAGAAGGCTGGCTACTCCATGTCCATACAGTGGAAACCCTGTTCATCACAGTGGAGTATGTGATTTTGCAACACCACTTGTTTGAAGGTATTTATCATGTATGCCAGCGTCCCCCGAGTCAGAAGGGAGTTTCACACCCACGTTTCCAAGCCCTGCCGTCTGAGTGGCAGACCAGGTTTAATGCAGGCGCTGAGTGAATGCTGTTCAGAATACGCTTTCATATCCCATAAATATGGCAATAAATCAGTTGCGCTTTGCTGCAGTGTACCCAGGGGTCTGGAATTTCAATTCATTAGATTTACAAATCAGGTCAGCGCTCAGTTGAGGTTAGAGCGGAAACTTACCAACCAGAACGCTGCAGGTTCTGCTCACTGATTCCATAAAACAAATATCATCCCATGGCAGAATTTCCCTTTTGATTTAAGTATAAATCACAATTGTGCACCGACAAAACTCCTCCTGTCTGGAGACACTTCACACTGATTCTCTTCGTCTTCCTCCTGCGTTGCTCCTGGACCGTGGAAGGAGCTCAGGCTGCCTGAATCACAGACATCTTTGAATCCCCTCTTCAACTTCAGTGTTTTACACTTTCTTTTTATGTAATAATTCATGATTAAGTGTTTGTACTAAGCAGGTCTGGGCCTTCAGGTTTTGGTTTTTTTCTAGTCTCAGGCATCGTGCGCCCTTTAGGCTTCAAACCTGCAGCGAATGCTGCTGGAAGCAAAGCGATTTATGTTTCAATATCCTCCCAAAATTGTAATTGTAGCCTACATGCAGCTGAGAATTAATATCATTAAGTGTTTTACTTTACTTCCAGGTAGAGGACACCACAGGGGAGCCAGAGGGGATCCTACCAGCATCACGCAACATCGGCGCTGGTTCATCTCTGATCACAAGTGCTTCTCTGTGGTCATTCATGTCGCCTCTCCTGCCATCCAGGGGTTAGTCACACCGTAGTCCTCCAGTGACAAGGATTCTGGTGGGTCGCCACAGAAAAGTCCCACTCCCACTGTGAGTTCTGAGTACAAGGTTCCTCATCATGCTTCAATTCTGAAAACAACCCAGTCTCACTGGAAGGCATATAAATACCACGACATTACACACACATTCCACGTATCACAAATACGAATTGTAGCATTTTCAGGTGCCATTTCTACACCACGCAAACATCCACAGTTAGGTTTGGGCAAGAAAAAACACTTAGTTATGGTTAGGGAAAACGTCATGGTTGAGCTTAAAATAATTAAGTAAACGAAGTAAAACAGAAACAACTACGGAAAACACGTCACAAACGTCACATGACCTCCTGGTTAAAAGTCCGGTGTTTGTTGGACCCATCCAGCTCCCCAACATATGTGGCCTTTCTCACTTTTTATACTACGTCACTAACTCGTACCGTAGCATTTATACGCAAATGCGTTTACATTGCAGTTAGTACAGGAGAGATGGCGTACAAATGACATGCAGAAATTAAGAAAGTTATTGCACGCTAAACGTGTCGTGCATTATCGTGGCATCTATACACCTTTTGGTGTGAACTGGTGGTATGTTGATATGAATATTCTCTGATGACCGTGGAGGCATGCGAAAAACAACGTTTTCTTCAAGAATTCCAGGTAACGCGTGGAGAGTAGTTGATATCCAAATGGTCATTTTATGCAGTTCTTAGTTACTTCAAGTCCACTTATAGAGTGTCTTTTAGATTCATAAAAACATATGCCATCAGAATCATTTGAGTAATACTAGAATTACATATAAAAACCCACATATACACTGCAAACCACGGATTGGTAATATAGAGTTATAGAGTTAAACTTGGATTTTCTTTTTTCGTTTTCTCAGGAGGAAAAACACACTTGATTGATTAGCATTTGTTCCCACAGCCACAGATACACACAATGAGAATAATCTCCTCCACTGCTCCCTGGATGACTTTCATTAAATGTTATAAAACATAAAACAACCTTGAGCTGACGTGGGAGAACACAAAGGAATCTTGCCTTGTAGATAAAAACGGTCATTTATTAATGCAAACCTTGAGCTTAACTGGCCTTAAAGCTCATTTCAGATGGTTTAAGTGGAATTGTGTTAGCATGCTGTCAGAGATTGCTGCAGGCTGCAGTCACGCAGAGATAAGAGCTTCACTTCACACATCTAGAAACAAACGTGATAAAAGACAATACCTGCTTGGTGTTATTTTAATAGTTTACAAAGTCTGCTTCTGTGAGATGGAACAGGAGGGGAGAACTGGAGGCAGGAGGTGGTGGTAAAGAATGAGATAAGAATGGAAAAATAGAAATAGGAAAGGGAGAAAAGAAGCATTGAAGGGAGAGACGAGCAACAGAGAGTAACAACAATGATGATGAAATGTAAATAAAGTGAAGCGTGCGCTGTATAATGAGCTGGATTTGAATATCAGAACGTCAGCACATTCTTTGATTGGGCGGTTTATTATAAATAGTGTTTCCTGTAGGACGTAATCTCTGTGGAGCCCTGAAACACCAACAAAACCACATCATGTTTCTCAGTGAGGACCACAAATCTCCAGAGGAGATTTACATGCAACTCTGAGAGGATGTGTGAGCATCTGTGAACAAGAGAAAGAGAGAGAGAGAGACGGTACCATCACAATTCTGAATTTCACACTGTAAATCCCTGTTAATCTGTCCCGATAATTAGCAGGGTTTTTAGCTTAAATCAGGAATTTGAGCGCTTAAATGCTTAACAACTTTTTAAGGGATTGTAAATGGATCATTTTGCCTTTTCAAGTTAAAAACTCCAGGTATGTTTTGAAGTTTGTGTCCGTATTTATCTTTGAGATGTGAGTGGTGCTTTTGCATGCTTGTTTCTTAGGAGCTACTGTATCTGCATGTTGCCAACATCCCATTTCATATATTTCATACTGCAGTGCTCTCAGATCCTGCACGGCAAAGCTGTGTGTACAAATTCTTCAGATTGTTCTGAAATGATGTGCATGTATTCATGGTCCGCAGAAAATTAAACCCAAACTCTGCCTGAAATCGTTCATCGTTCAGTACGGTCCGCATTGTTCACCATTTGGTAATGTTGTGTGAATGTAGTGACACTTCACGTATCTTATAAAATCAGATTTATTTTGCCAAGTACATACATAAAAGGAATCGGACTTCGGTCAGTGGATTCAAATTGTTCCACCATATATAAAACAACGAGATGATAACTAAGAGCATCCTTCATTACATGAATAGAAATGATGTGAGTGTTGCACGCTGTGAGCTGGTTGTGCTATCTGACACACTTCCAGGTACACTGAGAGAACGTAGAAGCTGAGAAACCCAGCTATAAGTCCTTCTGTTTGTTTAATCAAACCTCTGAAGCTCGGAGGTGTCGGGGAGAAGAACACGTTTTTAGTACTAAGAGAATTCGTAATTTGTGCAAATCAGTTTCTTTTCTAACACGGCGGCTGTCATGACCTGATCCTCTGCAATGCGTCACTGATGTGTCAGGACATCACATGGAGCTTTAAATACTGCAGGTTACATCAGAGACACATGAAAGGCACGTATGTGGAGAGCTTTTTGTGTGTGTATGTGAATTGAACTGTATACATGCTGTTCTAGTTTGGCGCTACACACGTTTTATTTCCTCCCCTGCACATGTTTTAACATTGAGGGTCTAGTTTACCATATACTTGATTGCAAAAGACGTATGATTGGGTGACAGAGAGTAAAACCTTTGTTTAAAGGTCTGCTCAGAATAAAGAAAACAAGGGAAGTGAAGTATTTATTATGTGCAGAATTATTCCCACCACCAAATCTCATGTGGGGTTTTCTCCGGGGACACATCAATTCATGTATAATTCACATAATTGTGAATTAGCAAATGTAAAGATCGGGCGAACGCTGCGTAGGGACGAGGTCAGGGTGGGTCAAAATAATACCAGCGTTTCACCCAGGAGACCAGCGTTCGTGTCCCGTGTGAAACCAGAAGTCAGCTTTGATTTATTTGTCACGTAACGTCCGTACTAAAGTAACGCCACTTCCAGAGTTAATTAAACCAAACCACCATCTTTTCCTAAACCTAACTAAGTAGTTTTGTTGCTTAATCTTAAGGAAGTTGTTTCCTGTAAAGTCAGAAGCTTATTTTGAAAAGATTGTATGTATGTAAGGAATGGAAACTGACTCATGTTGCTGGACATTCATAGGAAAATGAATGAAAAAGGAGAAATAATTACACAGCTGTATGAGAATATGTTGTGTGTGTGTGCACAGATGTTTACATACTAGGCAGATTGTGTGCATCCAACTGTTCCTACATGTGTACAGAGATTACTGAATATTCCCAGGAGGCAGGACTGTGTAGTGTTGTCTGTATGTGTGTGTAAATAAAACTTCAAGCGCTCTTTGAGTTGCAGTAGGTCAACGACACAAATCCCCAGGAGTGGTTGGATTTTTTTTTTTGTTTATGTATGCATGAATGTATGGGACTGTGTGTCTCAACATCCATCATGACTCAAGCTCAGAAAGGATGGATACGTAAAGTGGAAACTTCTCATAACTAAAGTGAGGCAGACTCCACTGTAAGGGGGCCTTACTTTGTGTTGCCAGGTATTCAGCATTTATTGACACAGAGATTTAATCCCTTTGTACAATCAACAACTCTGCATAATAGCCATGTGCTTCTGTTTGCTGCACAGAGAGTGAGTGTGTTTGTTTTTGGGATAACGGGCTGTCAGACAGATGGGCTTTCGGTCCAATGGGACATTTTCAGATCGGTCCGTCGGAACGGTAGCACGGCACCCTGTAAAGGCCGACAGCAGATGACATGCTAGACTCAGTCTGCCAGTCCTCCCCATCACCCGCTAAGCGTGATGTAGATCTGATGAACGGTTCTCAAGACATGAGAACGACACAGACTCAGACAGAGATTCCTTGCTTTCTAAGTTAGATGCTACTTTGCCCTGAAATTCGATTGTTTTTGTACGATTACTTGGTTTTTGGCACCTTGTGCCCACTTATATGTTCATGCTTGGCAGTTGGTACCCCACTGCAGCTTTGCTACTGTACATGTAGTGGGCTTAACCTCCTCATACCACCTCTTGTAATGTCCATTTCAGAATTTAAGAAAGACTAACTTCGCTGCCAAACCTGCCTAAGGTGAAAAAAATGTCAAAACTGTAAGTGTAGAGGTGAGGTTAGGTGAGGTTAGGTGAGGTAAAGGAGGACTTGATGTTATTTGGAGTGTGATCCCATCATGCTAAGGATTTCTGGGGTTAAATTCTTCCGCACACTGACGATAACGAAGGGGAGATAATGGAGCATACTGGGGGCTGAGACGTAGATGGTGGTGTAGCTGATAGATTGAGGTGTAACCGATGAACCGAGGAGCGGAGGTGCAGACGGAGGGATGCCAGCGGTCCCAGCAGGGATGAGAGGCCCCCCGCTGCTTGTGTTTTTGTACCAGTTTGTTTGTTTGTTTATCTGCTATTTGTTTGTTCCCTGTTGTTGTCTTTCATTTCCTGTTGTTCTGGGAGGCCGTGATGGAAAAATCGCACATCTGCTACCTCTCCCTTCCTCTTTTTTATCTTTTTATTAGTCTGTCTGTGCCTCCTCTTTCTCTCCTCTCTGTCTGAGAGGAGAGAAAGACTTTTGCAATCCTCATATTTATTGTCCGTTTAACCTACAGAAATTATTATTTCATGATGCATTTAATTTTTTACTGTCAACAACCAAAATATTCCTAATTGCTGAGGTTAAGAAGGTTTTTAATAACAATAAGATGATATTTGCATTTCAGTTGTTGTGAACATTTGCTGTGAAGCAGAAAAAAAAGAAAAATGACCTAAAATGTGTAAATCTTAAGAACACTCTGTTTCCAGTTGACATCTCCATCTCGAACATAACAAAGACAAGACGGAGCCACGGCACAACAGTCTGGTGGACATGAGGGTGAAGAGATTTCAGAGAGGAAAAGACAGATTTAGGGAACGTTTCATTCATCTTCCTACGTGGCTTTTAGGGTGAGAGACATAAAGGTTGAGAGCTATGAAGAGAGAGAGAGAGAGTCGACCGCGACCTTCGATCACCTTCATCAAAACAACTGGTGAGAGAAGAAAACACATTTTCATTCTAACTCACTAGCAGCCGCCAGCCTCAAATGATGACACACACACACACACACACACACACACACACACACTTCTAGTCTGTGGGGTCGTGTGGCTTTAAAGTTAATTGATGAATTATTGATAGGTTCTGTGAGTTGATTGGGGGCCCTATGATGTGAATATCTACCAGCTCTCTGTGGGGATGCGATGGTAACCATAGCAACAGTAGTTCCTCTTTGTGCCACGTTATTAGTTAATAGCACTGTGAATCGATTAAAATATTTGATCGCCATTAATCACAAATTAATCACACATTTGTTTTATCTGCTCAAAATGTACCTTAAAGGGAGATTTGTCAAGTGTTTAATCCTCTTATCAACATGGGAGTGGGCAAATATGCTGCTTTATGCAAATGTATGTATATATTTATTATTGGAGATCAATTAACAACACAAAACAATGACAGATATTGTCCAGATACAGGTACTGCATTTAGCATAAAACAATATGCTCCAATCATAACATGTCAAACTGCAGCCCCACAGGCAACAACAGCTGTCAGTGTGTCAGTGTGCTGACTTGACTATGACTTGCCCCAAACTGCATATGATTATCATAAAGTAGCGCAAGTTTGGAGCGTTATTTAACCTCCTTCGCAACCAGCTAGTACTGTATGGTTGGTACCGATGGATTCTTTAGGTTTTCTAGTTTCATATGACACCAGTATCTTCACTCTAGCTTTAAGACTGAGCCCGCTACAACCTGAAAATGACCCGTTAACTGTGACAGCCCTAACAGTACCTCTCAGCATCCCGTTTGATCAGGTGCATGCCCTTCTAGTATTAGCTGTCTGCTCTTAAAGCAGAACTTACTGGTCCACGCACACTAATAAAAAAACAAGTGTCTGAATAAAAACTACTTGATTTCAACCCACATCATAAAAAGCCAAACCAGCCCTGTTTTATTCAAGCCTGGAGTGTTTCATGAACAAAGTTGTTGGTGACCTTGAAGACTTGAAGCACATTCTGTGCATCCTCTCAGCGTTGAAGTGCTCGGCTGCTGGCGGTGTTATCTGTGAAGCAACACAGTCCCAAACTTTTTACGTGAGAAGTACATTTCATAAAGTATACTAGTATACTCTCCCCCTGCTTTCTACTCCTCATTTGATCTTTAGTTCTCCTCCTCTTCCACAGTCTGATCTCCTCCTCTCTACCTCACTCTTCTCTTTTAATCTCTTTCTTCTCTTCTTTATTCTCTATTCTCTCCTTCACGTCTCCCCCTCCTCGCATTCGCTCCTTGCCTACCTTCCTCTTATCTCCTTTCTCCCTTCTCTGTACCATTGTCCTCGTCTTCCTTCTCCTCTGCTCTCGGGGTAGGAGATAAACCCACAGAGTGATAATCTGTAGCTAAATAGACAGCTGATCCCTTTAAAAGCCATGCTACGGAGGGGAGGAGAGTGTTTACATGGCCTCCAGCAAATGTGCTGCACTACTGGGAAATTAATTAGCCGGCCCAACTCTCAGATGCTGCAATTCTCCCCGTTTTCCCCTCTCTCCACATCTCAAGTTATTTCTCCTTTTCTTTCTGAATTCGCTCTCTGTGTGTCTGTCACTTGGTTTCCACCCAAGGATTTTCTTCTTTTTTTTTGCCAATTATGATGTGGCGAATTCGGAAAAGCGGGATGGAAAATGTTAAATTTCAAAGCTGCGGGAAAGTTTTACACGCTCTTGAAGTGGCATTTAATTCATCATTAAAAGGAATAATGTGATAAACAGTGATGGAACTGCATGTGTTGAGAAAGTCACCACAGGCTTTCTACAGTCAGTTCCACAAATAATAGAAAAGTGGCTTCAGACTTTAAGAAAAGTTTCTGTGAGATATTTCTAAAACACTCTTTGTCCAGCAGGAACTTCAGATGGACAATACTGGAATCTTAAAGAGTGCATTTCTTTGTTTTTGTCTTCTACTGGAAGCATGAAATATAACAGTTACCTGACAAGAAAGAATAAAAAAACTGCTCAAAATACTAATCAATTCTCAAACAACACTTTTCCACTTTTCAAGTAGATGTATTTTTATTTGATACGGATGTTTTGTTTGTTGCTCTAACATCAGCGTGACGAGTCAAGACTCTCATTACCACCAATAAGGATTATCTGCACAAGCAAAAGCAGGTGTTAATGTATCCAAGACCTGCAGATGGTGGAACAAAATGAATCAAACTAGACAAAAACACACACAAACAAGATCTGTAAAAGGAAGTTTCAGGGTAGAAATGTGTCTGAGGAGTCAGTATTTGTAGCTAGGGATGCACCGATACCAGTATCGGGTATCGGGTCCGATACTGTGCTCATGTACTCGTACTCGCAAAACGGCTCCGATACCGCTTTACAGCAGCGTGATGTTAACCTCTCATCACCATCTTTCAGGTCCTGACACTCCACCTCCCGACGGTGCGCCCGACGCGGTCGACAGTCGCACCGGGAGCAGGGGAATCCGTTCCTCCCCGGCGAGCCCTTTGTCCACGGTGCGGCGAGGTCCGGGCGGGGAGCGCTGTAAAGCTGTGGCCGCAAGCCACCTTCGCCCCGAGCCTTTCCAAGCGGACCTAGAGCCGGTCGCAGCACACCGCCTCGTATGCGGAATTCCTCAGCCTGCCGTGTGTCGCTCACACCCTCCAGCTGGCTGTTAACGAGGGTCTTTAGACACAGAGAGGTACTTGTATCGGGACTCGGTATCGGCGAGTACCCAAATGTAAGTACTTGTACTCGGTCTGAAAAAAGTGGTATCAGTGCATCCCTATTTGTAGCTGTTGCTTTGGCAGTTGGGACATTAAAACTCTTTCTGGCACAAAACTTTTGCAAAACTTAGAATAATTTGTTGAGTCTCTCTCTCTGGTGGAGTCGAGGTTTCGTCTCTCTGTCATCATTTTCTTTCTATCAATCAATACTGCTATCTCTCTCTCTCTCTCTCTCTCTGTCTGCCCCCAAATGTCAGCTGGATATGTGTTGAGATGAGAGCAAAGTGCATGGAGAAACAGCTGATGGAAAACTGTTGTGGTGGTGTGATGTGTTTATTTTCTTAACCCAAAGGAAACCAATCTGAAACTGAAACTGACTTTACGCGTGTTACGTCCAGGGCAGTTCTTCTTTATTTAAACAAACCATGATCTTTTTTCTAACCTTAACCAACTAGTGTTGTTGTCTAAACCGGAACCAATCGTTTCACAACGTTAACCACGTGGCCTTGTGTTTCTGCAAGCAAGATTCAAGGCTGATATGAAACGTATTTATGGTTCAGAAATGACGTCATTGAACGTATCCCGTGGTTCACAGAAATGTCAACATGTTTTTTTTTCGGGCGACCGGGTTGTCAATCATCACACATCCTGCTGAGTTTAGTAATGTTCTGAAATCTGACATATTGTTGGTTGACTGTTTCTGCACAGGGCCCACGAGAGCAGGTTATTTTTCATAAGTTTCAGCTCCCTGTTGGACGCAGCTGGGAAGTCTTAATATGATTTGTTTTTGGCTCAAATTGTCTTGAGGGCTCCTGAACCAAAAGGTTACTTTGTCCTTCCAGCCAGCTGTCCATCTTAGACGAGTGCTTTCAAGTTTCTACCCTTCACAACTCCCCTAGAGTTCAAAGACAAGAAGTCAG
>CAKAOI010026810.1:0-19127 GCA_916701655.1 Sebastiscus albofasciatus
ATATATATATATATATATATATATGTTGACCTTGTATGAAAAAAATCAATAAAGTTGCAGGAGGTGTTTGTTGTTGTGTCGTCTGGAGGTGGAGAGTTTAGTGGCTCTGCAGCAGCGTCAGCGTGCTGTACACCGCTGCAGTGAGATGAATGATTACTGACCCTAGTTAATCTGTTTCCTGTTGTGAAGACACAACTAAAGGCCTGGAGGGACTGACAGGAGCCAAAAACATGAACTGTGTGTAGTGTGAATGAATACTGGAAGATTAGATATGATGCTGCACAGTTTGTACTTACAGTAGCCAGTGAGGACGAAGGCCCCGGCAATGATAACAAAGGTCTGAACTGTGTCTGTGTACATCAGAGCAGCCAGGCCACCTGATAACACACAATCACACACCTTAAAATACTAACAGAAGTCCTGACATTTAAAAGGATACTCCAGCATTTTCATATTGCACTTACAGTACATAAGGTTGGGGGACTTGCAAGAGACAGGTTTGAAAAAGAATGGTCAAAATTGAAGTAACAGAGAGTGAGATATCCGCCCTTTAAAGTTTAGAGTGCTCCCTCCAGAGTTGCAGAAAACATTATACAAAGGCTGAAAAAAAGGTGGAGTAATCTGATCCTCATGTGCCCCTTTCAATATACATGTATAGATAACTTTATGGACCAGGTTCAGGACATACATTCACATACATACCTGTAACAGTGTACAAGGCTGTTATTAACAGAAGGGTGATGACAGCTACGTAGATGTTCCAGCCTAAAGCCTGCTGGATAAACACAGCTCCTGAAAACATGTCAACCTGGAGAGAGACAGAGGGAGGGAGTGAGGGAATGAAGGAATGAAGGAAGAAACACAATACTGTATGTTGTTGTGTTGTCAGACAGGATGACTCACTGAGATCTTGGTGAAGATGTAGAGGAACAGAGAGATGACGGAGAGGTAGAGGCTGATCCTGGTCCCTCCGAACCTCTTCTTCAGGTACTGGGGCATCGTGATCACCTAACACACACAATGTGTATATAATACTGTATATAGGACATTACAGAAGTCATCACATCAGTGAACCAGCCTGAATTACTCACCCCAGCAGTGAGGTAGACGGGTACAAACAACCAGCCCAGCAGCAGCACGATGAACAGAGCCTGACACAGCAGATAAAAAACACACAATAACAGTTCAGTGTTTTAAATGGCGATTATGCACAGTCGTGAGTATATAAAATGACTTACATTCCACTCAAAGCCTCCCACAGCGATGCCACTAGCTGCCCCGGTGCCCGCCAGGCCCACAAAGTGACCACTACCAATGTTGCTGGCAAACAAAGATGCACCAACCTGAGTTAAAAAAGAACATTAGAGAACATATTCTGTTGCAGAAAAGTGCCTTTAGCCAGTCAGCCTGGTCTGTCAGAGGTTCAACAGAGTGGAATATTACTCCAATTCACAGCCGACAACTAAACATCTATAGATCTTTCAGTAAAAAGTTAAAACAAAGGATGATTAATACATATACACGTCAGCATTAAACTCTCTTTTTGCTGCTTATATGTCCTTCTTGTCTGCAGTGTTGTTTTATATGTATAAATGTCACTACTGCTTCTACTGCTTTTAACAACTGTGTTTCCTTTTCCAACATTTAAACATGTCCTGTTTCATGTTTTTGATCTGAAGACTTTTAAACTGCTCACTCCGTTTTTGTTTTGATGTATTTTAGGAAGCCTTTTGTAACACCTTGGCTCGGAACAATAAATGAAAAATAGCCTTTTGGTTAATTCTGGCCTTTTTTATACCATGTGTATTTATGAATTTGCACTGTCCCTTCTCAAATAAACTAAACTAAACTAAACTAAATCAAACCCATAAATTGCCCCTTTTCTGGAAGAAACCACAACATTTGGTTGCTTATTAAGATCTAAAAGCATATGTCCGGTATTTGAACAAACTTTGCCTCTCCATTACAAGAAGTACTGAACTTATGTACAGAATAGGACATTTTTCAGTGGAAAAATAAACTTGACGGCGCCCTCTAGTGGACAAACTATCAAATGATAACGTTTCTAAATGACCTCAAGCATATCTTTTGAATTTCTGTGCCATAACTTCTTCTAATTGACCAACACATACACTGATACATAACAGCTATATATATTGATCAGTGTAGCTCTACATTGAACTCACCGGCCACCAGGTCATGGTGCGTCCTGCCAGGAAATATCCTCCAACTGTCCCACGGTTGGTGCGAAACATGGCCTGAAAACACAGACAGGATGATTCTATTAATATTCTCACAAACCAAATGCAATGTTAGACTTAACCTCTCCTCTCCTTAAACATGTGACATACATATTTTATTAGGTCATTATAATTTCCTGATAATTAGACTAACACTGGTGCACTCACCCAAATGCCGACACTGATAACCATGATGAAATATCCAACAATGACGGCGATGTCTGCTGGGTTGTTGATGATCACTTTGTCTGATGAAGGATTCTCCATATTCTCCACTTAAATACACTTTGTTTAACCTGTAGCTTGATTTAATTTAGCTTTGATTTACAGCTCTGCTTCTAATAAAGCTTAAAAAAAAAAATCACATTCAGCTGCAAAAACACCAAGATAGACCAAGGAAAGAAGAGCGATGCATGGGCAGTAGATTTGTGGTGGTCAGTCCAAGTGAGACCTTTGGCCAGCTGTGATAATGGGCAGTGTCAGCAGTTTATTAATTAAAGTAATTATTAACACCAAACCATGAAAAACAGGGTTTCAGTCATGTAGTTCCACTGGATTTTCAACATTTTACACGCAGAAATGAAGGCTTGGATCGATTATCAGCCTCTTTTCATAAGTTCCTGCAGTAGTAAAAAACAAAAAACAGTGGAAACCACATAAGCAAACAGTCCTTTAATCATTTGATAGCACTGCTTTCATCAAAACATCCATTTGCCTTTCAGCTCACAAACTTGATCAGATTGTACAGATGAGGGCAGCTTCACGTCTCTGAATGGACACACAGTATACGCAGGAGTGTGGATGTATGTATGTGTGTGTGTGTGTGTGTGTGGACAGAGCTGGTGTTGAACGCCTCAGCATAGAAAACATGCACACAATCACCTGTCACATGTCACACGAGCTGTAAGCACACGGAGGAAAAGAAAATTTGACATTTCAAGGTGAAAATTCAGAGCATGATATTTGAAATGAGAAAAAGACAATGTGACTTGGTTTTTTTTTCTAGAAACACAAACTGAAGCTCACAAAGAAGAAATATATCTGTTGTGTGTTTGACGAGTGAACATACTACTGAGATAAAGTGAGCATCAGAGATCATTATGTTATAATGAAGCTGTGTCACTGGAGAGTTCTCGCTAGAAATAACTGGTGTTAAACATCTGCTGTTAGCTGGGAAATTATGGAAGTAACACTACTCTGTTCTCAAGAGACTCATTGTAACTCTGGAAAATTATGAAATCTGCTTGACTCTGTTGGTTGGTTTATTCAGTGGAAAGCAGTTATGAGACATATCTGATCACAAAGCTGGTTTATTTATTTCTTTTTTGGGGGAGCTACTTGAATTTGGCTTCAACGGTCTGGTTTTGTAATTAAATTATATAAAAAAAAGCCTTTTTTTCTCACCAAATGAATGCTTTTTAGCAGGTTTACATTTTTAACTGCCTTAGTAAACTTATATAAATCCACTTCTCAGGTCTAGGAAACTGTACAGTCACACTTTGTCTTATCCCAGCTGTAGAGCAGCAACGATTAATCGATGATTAATCGAAAATTCTCTGATTTCAGCATCTTAAATGTGAATATTTTCTGGTTTCTTTACTCCTCTATGACAGTAAACTGAACATCTTTGAGTTGTGGACAAAACAAGACATCTGAAGTCGTCATCTTGGGCTTTGGGAAACACTGGTCAACATTTTTCACCATTTTCTGACATTTTATAGACCAAACAACTATCGAATAAATGAGAAAAATAATCAACAGATGAATCAACAGTGAAAATAATCGTTAGTTGCATCCCTAGTCATGAGACAAACCTGACCACAAAGCTGATTTAATTTCAGTCTTTTCTGATTGAATTTGTCTTCAATGGACTGGCTTTACAATTATGTTAAGTGAAAAAGCCTCTTTTTCTCACCAAATTAATGCTTTTAGCAGGTTTCAATTCTTCAGTTTCAGACTGACATTGATTTACTGCTTCAGTAAACTTAAATAAATCCACTTTGCAGGTCAGGATCATGTACAGTCACTTTGTCTTATCCCAGTTGTAAGAGTTTTGCCATTACAGAAGCACATCTTGTATCCATCTTTGTTTTAGTTTATCTAAACTGTATCAATGTTAACCAATCTAAAGTTACATCTGGAAACTATTATCTGACCTGCAGTAATAAAAACTTTGAAGAGATAGTGAGGTCAACTCAGCAACTCTGAGTTAATTAACTGCCTTAGCATTTGAAACCGATTCATTTTAAAGTTATAGAAATCTTTCAGGGATTTATCGGGGATGTATCTGACTTTACGCCTTCAGTTTCATGAATTAAGAGTTGCTCTATAATGGCAAAAATAAAAATAAAATATCCATATATGTATGTTCTGGCTCTGTTTGGTAGTTTGCAATCTGATGACAACACTATGGTAGATTCTGACATTTTCAGAGACAGCTGGCCGTGTTTTTCATGTGCACATATCTCCAACACAGTTTGATCAATTTGAATAAATAAGAGAGGAAAACAGAAGAAAACATGGTGGCTTACAGCAAAACAATGTGCTTACATTTGTGGGCAAACTTTCTGACCTTTTCATAAAATCAGAATTCAAGAATTAAGTTACTTTAAAACCCGTTCAGATCTCAACACATCTGAGCTTATAGTGCCGTCCTCCTGCAGGACGCCCGGGGCGCTGCAGTCAGAGCAAAAAGTTTCCATTTCAAAAACAACAACAAAAAAAACTTTGAAATACATTTCAATAAATTAGGTGCAGTGCTTATGTGTTCAAATAATCCAGAACCTCCATATCGCTAAAACACATTCACGAGTCCCGTGGCTGGAGCAATTGAAAAATAAAATGTCATTTAGTCACAGCTGCTGAATCAAGTAAAGACAACTGGTCACCTGGGCTCCAAGGTTGAGGAAAGGTGCGCTAGTCTAGACACAAGGATGCTGTTGGTCATCTTCACGACACCTTTATACATTTACCTTCCGTCGCTGTAATCCCACCGCCACGCTAGCTGAAAAGGACAGCTCTAGTTTTTCTTTGCAGCGCACCATCGTGAGCATCTACCAAATCCTTTTGACAGGGGATTTTCTATCCTTAAAGCACACATTGTCATATGTATTAATATGGAAGATGGTGTTCAGGGGCCTCATTACAGAAAAACATCCTAACTGCTTTTCCTATCTTAACTTCAGTTTCAAATATAAATATTACAGAAGCAATTCCTAAACTCATGACTGTGTCCTATCCTATCTCAGACGTCCTATCTTCTCTTAACTTAAGAAATCCGAACGAGAACTGTAAATTTGATTCTTCAATCGCCTGAAACCCCACCTTTTTTAATTAAATAAATATAAATATATACATATTAAATATCAAATTTAAAGTGTCATCATATGGTTTGAGCAGCCTTTCAATCATATTTCTGTATTCATGTTGTTCCCCATCTTCATTGTCAGTGCCATACAGACCTAACAACAGTTCTGCTGCCATTTTTGGCAGTTATTTTGAATTTAGGACCGGGTCTACGCCATCCTAACTTAGGATTCTAACTAGGGAAATCCCTAATTTTGGACGGTTCTGTAATAGCTAAATTCCTATCCCAAAATAAGATAGGATATTTTCCTAAATGCAATTAGGAAAACATGTTTCTGTAATACCAACAATCTTAAATGTCATTCTAAACTGAGATAAGATAGGATTTCAGACTTAGGAAGTTTCTGTAACAAGGCCTCAGGCTATCATCTTTCAATTTCTTTGCGTATTGTCCAGCCCTTTCTCCCACTGCTATGTTCCACTTGTTTGAGGCAGGACCTTTATAAGAGTATTTAAGAACACCGAACAAGTAAAAGTCTGTGTTTAACACATGGGCTGCCATGTTTGGGATCGTTGTGAGACCAGTGAACGGGACTTTGCAAGAGTTCAACACTGGCCAGGCTCTTGGGAACAGGTAGGTCAGACTATCCTGATGTTGTGAAGGGTGAACCTGAAGAAATGAACCGTTTATGTGCCGTACTAAAACCCACTGACTGATGTCAGAACAGGACATTCACCTCTTCACTGGTTTACGAGTTTGGTGTTTCCTATGATATGTTTCCACTCAAGTCATTTCTATAGCCCTTAATTGCAGTTTCAAAGGGGCTTTATGGGCCCCCATTAGAGAAAAAACAGGGTTTAGGCAGATAAAGTGGAACATAGCTGCGGTCAGAGATGTGTCCGTATCCTTGTGTCTAAACTAAACGCTGCTGAAGAATTCACAGCATTGAAATAGTTCAGCCTTAAAAAATTACACCAGCAAAAAGCTGAAATTAACATTACACTTTAAAAAAAACTATTAAAAGGCCCTTTTCTCTCTCTCAAAGGATTTTACTGATCTGACAAATTGGGTTACATTCAGGTGCATGTTGCCTGACTTTTAACCAGTTTCTGGCTCCACTTGCTCTCTGCCTGTACATTTGACTCTCCATAATACATTTCATACCATCTGTCTGCACCCAGTCCATTATAGACGACTCTGGGCTGCACTCAGATTGTATAAAATGGTCTCTTTCTTTAACACCAAAGGAGCTAATTCAAACTCAGCCTGGAGCTCATCTCTGTGTCATATGATCGGTTCACTCGTACTGGTCCCTATCGAGCTAGTCAGCGGCCTTCTTGCAGTTTTCTTTGGCTAGTCTCAGTCTGGATAGGATGTGTTTCTTAGGGAACTTTAAAGTGGTGCACCCAAACTGGCTCACCCCTCCAGTGTCTCCGGGGAGTTTCTCTCGTCTCTGGACCCAGCTGCGCCAGCCGGGCTTCCAGCAGTACACACTGTCATAGAACCGTGAGCCGTTTTCACCACCCAGCACATAAATCCTGCGTTTCCACCTGGCCACGCCCCCGGCTGCAATCCGCCGCGGCAGCCCAGGAAATACCACAGGGCTCGGGGCGCGGTCGCTTCCACCACCTGCACCCCCCCGCTGCTCCGCGGTGACCATCACCCCTCCCCCAGTCACCTCCCTCTCTACCCCAGACCCCCTGCCCTCTCTGAAAAACAGCACACGCCCAGTGGCGTCTAAAGTCTCCAGATTAGTGTAGTTTCCATCCAGGAACTTGGTGGTATCCCTCATGTATCCCCCGATGGCGCACACTCCTCCTCGCACTGCAACTCCTCCAGCGAGACATGTGGCGCCAGAGTCCAGAGCGACGCGTGTCCAGCAGTCTGTTAGTGTGTGATAAATAAGCACCCCCGAGTGGACCACAGCCCTGTTTTGTTCAAGTGTGGTTCCACCCAGGAGGTAAAGTCGTCCACGCAACGCCGAGCAGGCGAAGGCGCGTAGAGGGAGCGGTAACCGAGGCCCTGGGGCCCACTGAAGCGTAGTCAGCTCCAGGGTCTCGCTGGAGTCCAGCAGAGCTGAGCGGTTACTACCACCCAAGGCGTAGACTGACTCTCCACAGCCCAGCAGGCCAAGCATGGCCCGCGGCTGGACCATGGAGGGCCGCTCTATCCAGCGGTCCAACACTGCATCATATTCATGCACGGCTGCAGACACAGAGCCTGTCCGCAGGATCCCGCCCGCTACAAACAGCCGGTCGCCTACAGCCGTACAGCCGGGACTGACCAGTGAACCCAGCGCAGCTAACTTCTCCCACTTCCCTGTCCGAGGGTCAAAGCAGTCCACTGTGTAGTCTCTTGTAGCTAAATTCTCCTCCTCCCGAGGTGTCAGGTCCACACAGACGATCTTCTTCTCAAACATGCCCTCCCGTGGTCTCAGAGGCCCCCCGAGGCCCTCGCCAGCTGCAGCGGGCCCCAACTCCTGGCATAGTCGTCGGCTTTCTTCCTGGGACAGCAGTCCCGGCCGCAGGTGGTGGAGTAGCGCCGGCATGTGGGCGTAGCGATCTAAGGGTTGGTGCTCTGCCCAGCGGCGCGCCGCGTCGTAAACCTCTGCTTCAGAGTCCACCCCCAGACGGTCAGAGCTCAGGAGGCTGCCCAAGGTGCCGTGGTCAAGCAGGAGGAAGTCTTTCTGCCGGGCCACCCGGGGGAAGTGCTGGGCGACAAGCCGCAAAGAGGCGCGCAGCAGCAGCTGGTCGTGGTGAGAGCGAGCCAGAGAGTACATCCCCAGACAGTTATCCACTGAGAGGTGCTCAAATAGAAACCTGGAGAGAGAAGAGTAGAGAAAAAACACAAGTGGAGAGAAAGACAGAGGAGTAGAGAGGAGAGGAAATGAGACAAGAGGGTTTAAAGTCCAAAGATAGAAGCTGGTTAATGTCAAAGTAAATATATAGCCACCTGAATTGTAAAGTCTAATGAAACTTGATCATCTGTCACTTTCATACAGCAGATTTACCTGGAGCACAGGTCCTGAAGGGGCATGACCTGGAGCCGGTTGGCGGCCACAAACAGATCCTCAGCGGTGTCCAGAGAGAGCCCCGCCTCACCGGTGTACACAAACTGGATGACAGTCTCCATGACGGACGGCGTCACTTCCTCCAGTCGGATCTCAGTGAGGCGGGACTCCACCAGAGGGCTGGTGAACATGGCCCGAAAGTACGGGCTCACGGCTGCCAGGAGGACTCTGAGAGGAGAAAAGCACGGAGGATAGAAGAGAACTGTTTCAGAAGACAAACTCAAAAGATGTAGCTCACTGTCAAACCAATATGTTTGATATCTTTCCCCTCTTTGATATCAGACAGTTTCCTACAAGAACAGAGCTGGCCTGTATAATTGCATATTCATCAGAAGTTACATGTGCTTTGCATTCTATGTTATGACAAGAGTGAGATTATTATTAAACACTGTAAATCTGTAATTCAATTGGACGAAAATTAATCAATGATACCTTTCATACTTGATTAATGGTTTAAGTCATTTATCCAGTAAAATATCAAATAATTGGTGGTTCTAGTTTCAAATTTTCTCAATTGCATATACAGTGGAAGCCTCTTATAGTGATCAAGTCTGTCTGGGTCAAATTGATCACTATAAGAGGATGATTATTATAACCAATTGAAGATTACCATCCAATTGACATTTCTTACATGAAAATAAAGTAATGAAACAGACAGTTATCTACTGAATCTTATGGACCGTTTCAAAATACACTACCGCTGTTTCAAACGTTTTTCAAATTACAGTACAAATTAAATTACTGTACATTCAAATTCACTATAATACACTATATAAAATTATTTAAACAGCGTTTGCATAGGAATGATTCGGTCCCAAGCTTTTTGATCCATATAAGCAGTTGATCACTGTAATTGTGATCACTTTAAAGGGTTTCTACTGTAATTGTGTTCCCTCTGTATCAGCTTCTTTGTATTATGTAGCAGTCATACCTGTGACACATGAACTTCTTTCCCTCAACAAGTAGAGTGACATCACACAGCTGCTGAGCATCCAGGAGCTGCTTTAATCCTAAAAACACAGCAGAAAGAGGAAGGAGAAACAGGAGAAGATTTAGACAGAATACAAGGAGTACAGGAATAGAGAGGTGAAACTACGAGGCTCTCTCTAATCCTCATCACTTATCGGTCTCACCATGTGTGATGTAGTCTCCCAGCGGCGTGGTGCTGTCATCAGGGAAGTCCTCCTCCTCGGAGTCGCTGTCCGACAGCGGTTCTCCTCCACCCCCGTCCCCATCCTGCCACGGCTGGGGACGCCAGGTGACTGTGCCCCCCCGCACAGCATTCATCTGGAGGTACAGTATAAACACAAACACTCAGAGAATTATTCACAGAGAAGGTTTTACACTTTAACCTTCACACGTGAAAAGACCTATCTGTAACAGACAGGCCTTGGTAGATAGAAGCCTATAACAGATAACACCTATCTCTGTGGAAAAAATGTTGCTTTCTAGACAAAACTAATACAGTTTAGGTAAATATTGTGTGCTACAGAGTTACCCTACTCCGTTGCTGCAGAATGTTTCCATTATCAGAATGATATGTCTTCACAAAAGACTGGCTATAATAAATAACAAAGCAGATTCTTGTTGCATTGCATCAGTTTAGAGGTGTTACACTGTAAACTGTGACCACCGAAATCAGAGAGCCAGCAAAATTTGACCTCCATCTTTTACTTTTCTTTCAAAGTTTTGTGAATATATCTTTACATTAAAATAAATAAAATACATTTATTTAAAAGAATGTCGTTTTCTGTCACATATTTGCCTCATTTATTACACAGGTACAGGTGGGGTCAGGCGTTAGAAAAGGTGACCTCTTGCTGCTGCTGTCTCTCTGCGGTCACAGATTTCCTTGGTGACAGATTTCACTGTAACACCTGTAATACATTTTTTAGCTCACAGTACCTTGAATATTACTTGCATCAGTTTAGAGGTGTTACACTGAAAACTGTGACCACTGAAATCAGAGAGCCAGCAAAATGTGACTCCACTATACCCATCTTTTTACTTGCCTTTCAAAGTTTTGTGAATATATCTTTACATTAAAATAAATAAAATATGAAAATACATGTATTTCATTGTTTTTATTGGATAGTTTTCCACTGTTTGGTTAGTTTTTTTCTGCACATTTTGTGTACTTCTTGTTGTTGTTTAACTTGTGTTGTATTTTTTTTTAAATTATTAGATCTTTCTTTCTTTTTTGTTATTGTTTTTTTCTCCTGGGGTTGGTGGGAGGGTCCTTTGTATAAGCCTGTGGCTTCTTGACCTCTCCTGACACATTGTGCAAATAAATAAATACAAAATAAAAACAAATAAAATGTATGTGTTTTTAAAAAAATGTAGTTTTGCGTGTTTTTTCTGTCACAAATTTGCCTCATTTATTACACAGGTACAGGTGGGGTCAGGCGTTATAGATGGTGACCTCTTGCTGCTGCTGGCTCTCTGCGGTCACAGATTTCCTTGGTGACAGATTTCAGTGCAACACCTGTAAGACGCTCACAGACAGTTTACCTTTGCTCTTCTTCTGGTTTCCACCGTGAAGCCTGGTTGGGTCGCACTCTCAACAGGAATCGGTGGGTACAGGGCTAACTGTATCAGAGCACCCCGGTGGTTGTTATCAGACGCTTTCTGCTCTCATCTGGGTGTCTTTTAGTCCTGAAACAGGGCTCGTCCTGTCGGCCTGTGGAGCAGACGCGTCCGGCTACTCGCTGCTCATTCAGCCCACCAACATCACTAACGGTCACTAACGGTCACCAACGGTTACTAACTGACGGACCCAAAACTAGCTTACAAAGGAGCACATCTCCCGCTGTGTGAACGCTTCACCTCCTAACAACATATCAGTCGACCTGTACATCATGAACACCCGACCAGCTCTCCGTGGTGAGGCAGCAGTGAAGAGGGTAGTGTTTTAGAGCACTAAAGGGCAGTAAATGAGGACTGAGTTCAGGTTAAAGTCGGCCGCACTTGTCACGTCTGAACCGGATTACCGCAACGCTAAACTTCCGCTCCTCTGATTGGCTGACCTTTGGCTCGTGACGTGATTGTTTAGACCGGAAGTAAGTCGTTTTCTGGGGAAAAAAAATAAAACAAATCTCGCTCTATTTTTAACATTATGTGATAAATGTTGTGAGAAATAGCAGCTGTATTTTTAAAATAATATTTAAAAAATTAACACATTTGTTTTATTTTATTTTTTTTCCACGAAATACTAATTTCCGCATTCATGCTGCGTGAAAGTGACGATTGTTTGGACCGGAAGTAAGTCGTTTTCTGGAAAAAAAAAAAAATATATATATATATATATATTGTTCTATCTTTGACATTATGTGATAAATGTTGTGTAAAATAGTATAGCATTTTTTTTAAATAACATTTAAAAAAAATAGCACATTTGTAAGTCGTTTTCTGGGAAAAAATTAAATATTTATTATTATTATTCATTATGTGATAAATGTTGTGTAAAATAGCAGTCATATTTTTTAAATAATATTTAAAATTGGCACATTTGTTTTATTTTATTTTATTACCCCGAAATACTAATTTCCGCATTCATGCTGCGTTCAAGGGAGATAGGATATTTTAGAAGTACTTCCTGGTTACATGAGCAGCTATAAAAGACAAGAAAAAAAGGATAAGAAATATGATGCAGGAATTACAGTATCCAGAGGAATCACCTTTTACAGTCACTAAGGAAGGAAAAACATCAAGACCTTTCATTGTCAGGTCTATTGGGTAATACAGCAGATAACATATACTGTGAAATTATTAAGTTTTTAAGAGGAACTGATTTAGTTAAATTAATCTAGAGTTTTCCTCATTATTATTATTATTATTATTATTATTATTTTTATTTATTTATTTTTTTTATTTATTTTTTTTTAATTTTGTTTCTGCACAATCTCTTGTTCCACACTCCAGTCCAGATGGTGGTGGTAATGCACCTCTAAAATGGTTTGCCAACCACCAATAAACACCAAAGAAGAAGAAGAAGAAGAAGAAGAAGAAGAAGAAGAAGAAGAAGAAGAAATATGAATAGTCATAATTTTTTTTTTATTAATTATTTGCAGATATATAAAACTGCACAAAATCCAGTCAATGAAAAAAACAAACAAGAAATGTGTCAGGAGAGGTCAAGAGGCCACAGGCTTATACAAAGGACCTCCCCCAAACCCCAGAAGAAAAAAAAAAATAACAAAAAAGGAAGAAAGATCTAAACTAACATAATTTTAAAAATACAACAAAAGTTAAACAACAACAAAATGTGCAGAAAAACCTAACCAAACAGTGGAAAACAATCCAATAAAAACAATGAAATACATATAAAAGAATCTATGTATGTATGTATCTATGTATGTATCTAAACATATAAATTATTATTATCATATATCATGCTTTCATTTAAGTGATAATGTTGTATTCTAACGCTTTTGAAGTGCATGGAGAAAGGTTTATTGAGTATACACAGAGTAAAGCTCAATATTCCCACACCCACGAATGCACCACAAGACCAACATGGCGAGCTGCATGGGCATGGTTGCCAGAGTTGGAGGCTCAGCAGCTCTAACTGTGTTAAAGCCGGCAGTGAGACAATGCTCAAAGCAGAGGAGAAGTGTGTTCATCTCGTACCGCTGCTCGCACGGAGCCCGGAGCAGTTTGTACGAGCATGTCCGTGAAGGTTACAGCGACAAGCCCGAGCTGGATATGAGAGCAGTGACTGAGGAGACAGACAGAGTCACAGCTGAGGTGGAGAACAGGAAGGGTGACCTGAGAGGGGACGATGTCAGGAAGATAGTAAGTGATGTTTTTAGCTGCTAAATTCAGTCCTGTTTGTGACTTTAAAACTTCATCTTCTGTCAAAAGTTTCTGGGGTTGATAGCTGGCTGCTTATAAGCAAAAACTGTACATCTATATATATATATATTTATATTATATATATATAAATAATATGTATGTATATAATATACTCTATATATAATATATTCTATATATATTCTCTATATATAAATATAACATATATATAAAAATACAACAAAGATAAAGCAAGATAAGCAAAAACTACATCTAAATATATATATATATTTATTCATATATATATTTATTTATTCATATATACATATTTATTTATTCAATATATATATATAAATAATATGTGTATATATATAGAATATATTCTCTCTATATAGAATATATTATATATATATAACATATATATGTATATTATATAAATATAATATATTTATATATTATATATATATATATCAACTGCAAAGTGTGGAACTGCTTCATAGACAATGAATGGGTAGAGATGTTATAGATGACACTGAGAGCACCCAGGAGAATGATCTGACTATATAGGTACAATTTCTTGTTTCACAACAGAGAACACAACAATAGAATAAAGCTCATTTGGGTATAAAAAAGAAAACATACGGTGATTCCACAAAATCAGTCTCCCATTCATTGTCTATGGAGCAGCTCCACACTTTATACCTTATGACATCACAAGGTTGAGGTTTTTTTTTTTAGCAACAATGGCCGTGGTTCCCCTTTAAAGAATTGTCATGAATGGTGGAAAATGGGGCACATGGGGAGCCTTTTGTTTTACTGGCATTTCAGTTGATTGTGTTTGTGTCCACATTGTAGGTGTGTGTGTGGCAGGAGCTCCAGGCGGTGAGGACAGAAATCTCTGAGCTGGAGGAGCAGAAGAGACTCATCAGTGACACAGTCAAAGCTCTAGTGGTCAGTAAAGGTTATTACAGCTCTGCTCACAGTCACCACTTTTCTCATATGCAGGTTATTGATTGTTTTGAATACATAAGAACATATGGATGCGATTTTATTTAATAATTTGATTGATTTTTTTTAGTCAAAAGTTGTAAGAGTATAAAGCTGCATCCATTATTGTGACATAAATCATCTTTTCCTCACAGACCAAGAATGACAAGAAAGCCCTCGGCAATGTAAGTTTGGCACTTTAGAATTTAAAGTCTTTGTTATTGAATCAGTCAATCTTATTATTGCTACGCCACCTGTCAGTGTTAAATCACATCTGGGACTAGTTCTGAGTTGTTGTTGTTGTTGTTCATCACGCAGCTCCCAGAGTACAGCCAGGCTCTGCAGACAGGCCGAGAGATCCGCAACAGACTGAATCAACTGTACCCCAAAGAGACGGAGCTGGATCAGGAACACTACGGACGAGCGCTCCGACTGCCCAACGCCACACACCCTGATGTGGTGAGGACACACACACACACACACACTTTGTCCACAGCATCTGGGGAGAGATTTTCTGTATCTTTTTAAAGTAGTTTGAAACTTCCTAAAGTTCCTCTTTCCTTCTTCAGCCCGTTGGAGATGAGAGCCAGGCGAGGGTGGTGGAGCTGGTTGGACAGAAACCAGGTGATTGATCTGAAGTGATAAAGTGTGTCACCCTTGTGTGTTTAAAAAATACAACAATCTACTCATAATCTGCTCTTTCTCTGCTGTAGAGTTTGACTTCAAGCCCAGAGGCCACGTAGAGCTGGGGGAGGAGCTGGGTCTCATCAGGCAGAGGTGAGGACGACTCTGATGATTGTTGGTTTTAACTACTTGATATTCCTCCTGCGGTGCTGTTTGTGCACTATTCTGTTGAACCTTTTGTTCCTTATTGATTAAAAGAAAACTGAAAAAGAGAGGATGTTAGTTTTTCTGTTGTTCAGCCTGCAAGTTGAGAGCAAAGATACTAAAAGTTTTAGGAGCAAAATGCCATTTTGTTTGAATATGGTATAATTTATCTAATATTCATTCATTCATATTAAGTTGATTGATTTGAATTTGTTCCTCTATCCTCTCCTGCAGACATCTAGCTCACGTCTCAGGACACAGGTCCTACTATCTGAGGGGTGTGGGGGCCAGACTTCAGATTGCCCTCCAGAACTTTGCCCTCGACACACTGCAGCGACGGGTGAGCATCATGTGTTTGGAAATATTAGATATAAAGTCTGCAAACTTATATAGGAGAGCCAAACTTGAGTTTTCCTTTTGACTCCTGCAGGGCTTCATCCCCATGGTTGTACCTGACATGCTGAAGGGGGCAGTGTTTGTGAGTAGTTTACATATACTAAACTTAATATCTATAAATGAGATTCAAATGCACATAAATTAAATCAAATGAAATATTTTGCACCAAAACACTCAGACATAACAGACAAAATCATCTTTTAAGCCACACAATATCCCTCTCTTGCTGACCTCTCCTCTTTTCTTTTCGTCCTCCTTCAGGAGGGTTGTGGGATGCAGCCCAACGCCCATCGCTCTCAGGTCTATTCACTGGACCAGGCCCGTTTCCCAGATCTCAACCTGGCCGGGACTGGAGAGGTCGGGGTGGCAGGTGAGTCTTAAGGCCCAGACACACCAAATCAACATCAAAGAACTAACGGCGACGAAGGCCGTCTGTTGCGTCGCCTCACGTCTCCTTTGTCTTGGCTAAAAAGTTGCACTGGAACACTCCGCAAAGACTACAGCCGACGGCCGACTACCACGTACATTCTGCACCTACGTGAGAGGAAATAACTCTCTCTACCAGCAGGTGGCGGTAGTCTGTATTCGTCATTCAAAAAGGGAAACCGAAAGACCGAGGACGGTGGATATACAAGCCGTAGTTATGATACACACATGAAATAAAGCAGCATCTGTCTACCATTTTCACACCACTCTCACTCACCACTTGGCTTAATTCCAGATGTTCATGTCGTTGTGAAAATATCCGTGTGTTGGAATGATCACATGAGATGAAGATGAAAAATGAGAAGAGCCTTCTGTGTTTTTCCTCTTTACTTTACTCATTGGCTTGTTTTCTTCACTTCCGAACTGATCAGTTTAAGCTGAACAGCAAATCAGAGTGATTTCTCTCACCGAGAGGCGCCGCCGCCGCCGCCGATTTAATGTGCTGAATCGGCTCAGCCAATCAGAAATGAGAACTGGAAACATCAATTATACACGTGTAGTAAGTAGTTATGTGATGTGTGTCTCTGTTTTTCAGGTTATTTCATGGATCATGCAGTAAACTGGAAGGACCTGCCTGTCAGGTGAGAAGCCCCCCTCACTCCTACATGTAGTTTGCTACAGATATAGTGTTATATCGGAGTAATCCTAGCTGACATGATGTGTCGTGTCCCGCTGCAGGACGGTGTGCAGCAGCACCTGCTACAGAGCAGAGACGGACACGGGCAGAGAGACATGGGGGCTCTACAGAGTACACCACTTCAACAAGGTCACAACGACATTTATTATATTAGAGACACAGGAGTTGCTTGCATGAATATGTTTACAGGAATTTGCATTTGTGTATTGCTTAATCTTGTTAGCCGTCAACAAGTAATTGCAAATCAATTTTTTAATATTATAAACAAGTCCCTACTGTATAATTATGTTAACAAGCTTTGTAATTACCTGTGTGTGTTCAGGTAGAGATGTTTGGAGTGACGGCAGATGAGACGGGAGAGGAGAGCTCTCAGCTGCTGGACGAGTTCATCTCTCTGCAGAAAGAGATGTTCTCTGCACTGGAACTACACTATAGGTTAGTACGTACACACACACCAGGGTTATTATAGTAAACTGAAATGAAAATAAGCAGTGACAAATATTTTTAGGAAACTGAAACTAAATAAAAACGATATCCTTTAAAAAAAAATAAACTGAAACGATATTGCCTTGGTAAATCCAACCATGTATTTTGTATTTACAGTATATAGCTACATACTTAAGGCATTATCGATGGCCCTTAAACTACAGTACTGTAAAACTAAAAATATAAACCTATATAAACCTATATATATATATATATATATATATATATTAACACACATACACTCAATTGTCTCACACACACAGTCACAATCTAAGAGTCTCATTCTTTCATCCATCCATTACATTTTATGTGATATTTATAGTATCTGTCTGAGTTATGGCTCTATATTTAGCTCCAGGTTGTTTGTGTTTGTGTGTGTATTTTGACTCAGAGTGCTGGACATGCCGACACAGGAACTGGGTCCTCCAGCATACAGAAAGTATGACATTGAAGCCTGGATGCCTGGGAGGGACAGCTATGGAGAGGTCAGTTACCTACTTACCTTGTTTCGACAGCAGATGTGTAGGAAATGACAGGATGTCAACTGACATATCTGCTGACTGTGACTTATGTAAAGATGTTCATTTGTGATCATATTATATGCTGCATGAAGAGACACACAAACATGCCTTCAGTCATTAGTGACTCCCTTTGTCAGTACAAAGTTTGTAGCTTGCCCAAACATGCAAACAGTCCCATCTCAGCATTCCTCTAAACCACTAAAGTCTGTCAACATTTGAAGAAAGAAAAACAGACAGAGATTGTTCTTTAACTTCTCTGTACAGCTTGTTTAAAGGATAGCTTTGGTATTTTTCAACCCTATTTGCTCATGTTTTTGTGTTTAACTGACTAATAGGACCAACAATTTCTGAAACTGGTCCAGTATCAAGGGAGAGCGCTGTAGTGGGCAGCTGCTCATGGGCTGTATTATGGTGCTATTGGGGCAAGCTGGCACCATCATTTACGTCCACTAAAAGTGCTTGTTTTCGCCATGACAGGCTCTGATTGTTATTATAAGTGTCTGACATTATGAAAAGAGTCTAGCTCAAGGAGAAGTCTTGTTCTGAGATTTGGTTAGGTGACTTGTTGCCCAAAGACAATGGTGGAAACGTGGAATACATCCGTGATGGAAACCCGAGCGCCAGCTGGGCAGAGTTTGTTGTGTTGGAGTACAGAAAGTGTAGCTTAGTGTTATCTAAAAGATTTTTTCAATGTCATGGCTGAATATTTAGATGATTTCGACAATGTGGATGAGCTCTTTGAATTTGATTTATTAGAGCCAGCCAGAGTATACGGATATTCAGATTTCAAAACGAGACTTCTCCCTGAGCGAGACTTGGACACAATAACAAACATACCGGATCAGGTATAAGTATATTTGTGGCTATTGTCTACAGCGTTCTCCCTCAATGCTGGACCAATCTCAGAAATGTTTGTCCTCATTAGTCACTTAGACACAAAATCATAAGAAAATAGGGTTCAGGTTGATAAACACTGAAGTTACCCTTTAACAACCTCAATGTTTTGTAGCCAAACATTCCTCGTCCTTGGTCCATTTTTAAGACCTATATTTAATTCATTATCTCCTACATTAATAATGGCGAGCAGAATCTGTAGCATGCATGCACAACCAGAGTGGCGTGTGAGTAAAATGTAGCTATAAGGAGGTCAATGTTGAACATTTGGACTCTTAATTTGGCTACAAAATGCTGCACAAACAGTTGAGAGAAAAATCAGTAGTGCTCTGAAACGGTTGAAGGAGAGACGCCTATAACGTCTGTTTAATAAAAGAGATGATGATGCATGTGCTGTGAACGTCAATCAAGTCTAATGGGGGAAGAAGAAGATGGCAGATTTGAGCCAGTAGGCTGTATTCTCTCTCTCTTTCTCTCTCTCTCT
>CAKAOI010026811.1:0-21286 GCA_916701655.1 Sebastiscus albofasciatus
GGGTTGGGAGGGGGGGAGGTATAGGGGTTGAAAGACTACTAATGGTGAGTGATGTGTCTTCATGTAACACAACTAAATTGAGAATGTGTCCTATTTTAACCACTGAACCTGTGTGAAAAGTAGAGTAGGACATGTGATATTTCAGTGTGTGGGTTTGTGGGTCCCTGTGAGAGGAAAACCTTAATGTGGTGAATGTGTCCGTATTTTAGGTCTTATATATATATATATATTATATATATACGTGCAACAAACAGCCTTCGCATCTGATTTCCTCAATCCTCATTTGCTCTCTCTCTCTCTGTCTCGCTTTCTCCTGCTGTTTCCACTGCGGCTTTCAGAGACCTGCTCTGTTTTTCATTACCAGTGGAAAAAATGGGGCGTACAGTTAAAAAAAGTATCACCCATCTCCATTAATACACAAGTCCTAGTGGAAAATGAGTCCAAACTACTAAAATAGGCCCCTCGGTTTCCTCAAAAAAGCCTCCGTATATTTGCCAGCTACTCGTTTCCAGTGGCTGACATTTACCTCAGCGTGAGTGACAATTTAAACACACGTTCACGTATCGAGATCCTTCCGCCTGTAGATAAAAGCTCTATTGTGTTGTCAGTGAATGTCTACATGTGGTCACTGTATTGAACTGAGGGGGTCCAGGACATCAAGATAGTCATTGTGTTTCACTATCTAACATCTTGGGTCTTGTTTTTGTAGTTTTGGCCACTATTTCTATTGGTTATTATACCATTGAAATACATTTTTGACATCTGGGAACACGGCGACATCGCTTCAACAAAGTCCGATGAGGAATTAAATGAGCATTCAGGCGATCAAGTCAGATCACAGGTTGTAAACAGCCAACAGTTTAGCCAGATTATCTACTTCTTTATTAGGAGGTGAAGCCAAAAATGAGCTCATCAGAAATCTTGGCCGTAATCACTCATTGCATAGGAAAATTGTGCACGCACACAACTATGGTAAGTATGATACATCACAGTTGAACCCGGGGAAGGCGGTCTATAAACTATAAGCAGACGGTTTGCGTAATAATTTGAACATATTTGTTTTCTGTTACTAATAAATGGCTGAACTCAGGGTTAGTTTAAACCTGTGTGATTATGTGGCTGCTTGTGTTTCTTGGATGATCTCAGGATATCAGGTAGAATGATGGAGGCAATCTCCACGGATAGAAATCGGATTCAAGATATAATAAACAAGAATGATTTAACCTGGCTTGTAATTTTGACAATCACACACGCGCACAGGCGTTAGCACATTGTGAGGAAACTTGGGGAGAGTTCAGCCTGGGCTTCACAATGTTCCTCTGTCCACATCTGGCTATAAACACTGTTCTCTGAGTCGACTCGCACACGCTGTCCTCATCCTAACCCTGCCCTGTTCACACACTGCCAATGACCACGAGTCACCAATGTCTGCAGGGGCAGAATACAAACAGAAGTAAAAAAAAAAAAAAAACACACACAGCCAAACCTGTGTGGATGTGTGTCAATGCTGGAAACTTTAGGGCTGAGGTCCGCCCATCTCTGGAGATCTTGTGCTCCGATAAAAAGACAGATTGTGAAAGAGAGAAAGAAAGAAAAAGACGTGTTTGCTTTTCTGCCTTCCTGCTGCTGCCTAAAAATGGAAAATTACTGCATACGGTGCCCCAAATCTGCCCCCGACTTCGCTCTAAAACACACACGCATACACACACACACACACCCACAAACCCCCTCTAACTGCCCCTAGGCCTCTGCACAGGAAGTGGTTTGACTGAGTGAGATCTACATGATGACGCTATCGCCTCGCTCCCTCTCTCGCTGTTGAAACGTGTTGTGCTCAGGGCATCCATATGAGTTTGTACATGTGACAGCCTATTCATCAGTGTTTTCCTGTTCAGACGCTGGCACACAGCAGTGTTCTTCTCCTCCACAGGGACTCTGTTAATTTAGTCTTTAGCGTTGTTTATGTACAGTGTAATCAGTCGGAAATGCGACTGACTTCATAATGGCTGCTGAAATAAGTGCAGTAAACACCCGCCAAAACACTTCAGTCTGTCCTAGAAAATTCCACAGTGCAGTGTTGCAGACGCCTGACTTCTGCTTCCTGAATCTAAAACGCTGCAACCCCCCCCCCCCGTCCTCCTCTCCGTACCCTTGATCACATGTTCCAGTCACCTGACCAGAAATAGGTGGGACTAAAGAGAGCACATGCCGTAACCAGATGCTCTCTAGCATGGTGCAGACTGTAGACAACTACTATTGTGCTGTAACTCCATATATTCACTCAAACTGGCTGTCAGACTGAATGTGCTCAGTCTGTCATCTGTGGGCAATCTGTCAGAGATCTGACCTCCAGACTTCCTGTTCACCGCTTCTCCTTTCTTACCTTGAGCGAGTCGAAGCAGGCGATGACCCGTCCGTTGTCCACCTGACAGCTCTTGGCCGGATGAGCGAACTTGCACTCCTGGTCCGAGCGCGAGCACGTGCCCCTCTGGAACTCCCTGCACACCTCGAGTGTCAGCCACTTTGTATCACGGATGTGTGCCATGTTCATCGCCATGGCAACACGCTGGCAAAAGTTATTCCGAGCTGTTGAAGCGTGAATAAAAGTCTTTTTTTTGTTGTTTATTTGTTGTTAAAGTCTGTGTATGTGACGTTGAAATGAAACATTCAAAATAAAGTTACTATTGATTGAGAGGGCTCCTTTCCCCAAAGTGAAATGTTGCAGGACGTTGACGATGTTATCGGATAGTTTTCCTGATCAATCGACCACAGAAAAAGTGTTTATATCCACTTAGCTGATGAAGTTGCCGCTCTTGGCCTGACTTTGCTTGCTGAACGGTCTCACCTACAACATTCACAAGCCAAGGGGGCAAAGAGACGAGCAGGCCCTCTAGTTAGGTGCAGTGAAGCAGGCAACAAAGGTGATAGTCTGGGTGTAGCCTGCTACCGGGAGGTTAAGGACGCTGTGGACCGAGTGGAGGCTTAGAGGGTTGAAGGCGAAGGTTAAAGGCAAGGTGGGTGAGATGCTGCGTGGGCCTGGTGGTGTGTCGGGCTGCTGTGGTAAGGCTGGGCAGTTGGCAGAGCTGAGGCTGGAGCCCGGCTGCGAGGAGTGAATGGTGATGGTGGTGGATGGACGAGCGGGTCGGAGCGTAGGCTGCGAGGTGTGTGTGTCCTTATACTCGTGTTACCGTGGCAGCAAGCGAGCGAGGCGGGGAGGGGGAGGGTGGAGCTTCAGCTGTAGAAGCAGGTCGAAGCTGCAGCAGACATCAGGGAAGGCACTTCCTCTGGGGAGAGAGGGAGAGAGAGCGATAAGGTTGATGATACACATCCAAAGAAAACTTTCAGGTTTATTTCTCTTTCATTCATCTTTCATGGGAGGTTCTGACCTGCTGCTTTTTTTTTTTTTAATCTGCTGCTAAACTATGCGGCTGTGGGAATGAAGAATATGTAAAAATGTCAAAAATGCAGGGGTGTCAGCTAAAACAAATAAAACTTTCACCCGCCCTGCGCTCTAAACACACATGGTGCTCACACACGCTCATCACGCCACACACACAGAAACACACAAAGCAGCTATTCACAACTTTCCACCTCTTCTGGTCAACGCAGGAAAATCTGATCGAATCCTGTATCACTTACAGTCCAGTACAGCAAAGCCGGCCATTGCAAAAAGTGCTAAGAGGTGAAAGAAAAGGAAGAGAGTGAAAGCAGAGGGGAAGTCGAGGCAGGGCAGGAGGGAGAAGAGGTTAGTCATTTCCCTTCTTGCGAAGCGGTGTGAGAGTGGGGACCAATGAGAGTTTGCAGAGTTGCAGCAACATTCTGGGCTGAGCGCCAGGTGAGAGCAGGGGGAGGAGCGAAGAGGAGGCTGACCTGCCTGCTGCTAGAGGAAGAGAAAGAGAGAGACGGGCTGAACTAATCACTCTGCTCACTATTTCTATGACTACCTGATTTCTCGAACAAACAGCCTTTCATGAAAGATCCCAGATAATATTATTCTCCATGAACTCAAGCGTTTCTAAATAAAAAAAAGTATCATGATTGCAGCAATACTGCAATTACCTCACACAGATATGAACTTGCCTGCTGTGATAATATAATGTATTCATAAACCAAACTTCCTCATTTATCAAATGCAGAAGAGAGTGGTTTTTTTTTTTATTATAATTTTGGCAGTGGTTTCTATTTTTGGTGAATCCATTGTACGGGGTTTGCTCTGGGAATTTGAATGATTGGGCTCCCGTGGGCCCGGTCGGCTCTTATCGCACAGGCAGGGTAACTCACCACACCCTGCGTAGAGAAATCGCTTTTCCCAGAACAGCATGTGCACCTTCAGCAATGCTACGGACCGCTTCTAACTTTACAGCACTGCAACACTGCAACGCACTATATCAGAGCCCTGCAGCAGTACAGCCCAGGTCATGATGACCCAGCAACATGGATATACGTTACAGAGCAAAGGAGGGGGAAACTGCTTAGTTTCACCTTGGATGACCCCCTACGCTAGCAAAAGTAGCATTACTGCTACAAATGACCTTTGGAGTGCAAGCATAATCATAACACAAAGGCTACAACAGCCCCACAACACACACAGACACACACACACACACACACTCTTCCATATCATGCACTTTAGAGGGGAGACTAAAATAACAGAAAAGATATCACCTCACAGCTAAATATTTTCACATGACAGATAATAACATTTTATTAAATGCTGCCAATTTTTTAAGAGAAGCAGTAATAATTCTTTGTCAGTTTATATAATATTTTCTTGCCAACATTTTTTTTTAACGAAGTGCGGCTAGATTGAATGTCTTGTTTTGGAATGAAATTCCATATTTTTATCTTCATTGCTGTGAAAATGTCAACTCTGCCAACTCTAATCCCTCTGTGTAATCCTGTATGCCCCCAGACCTGCATTTTTAATATCATATAATGTTGATGTTACGTGTATTTATTGCTACAGCTCAGTCTGATAGAGCTGATGGCAACACACTTTTACTACCCAAATATACTTTGTAATAAAGTTGAGTTCAGGTGAGAGAGGATCGTCAAACTGAACTCCAGCCACAGCTGGACACAAACTAATGAGGCGGGATAGAGATATCTATTATAAAATGTTTTAAATTGAAGGTGCCAGGGGCTGTCTTCAAATCAAATGAGAGACTGTGATGACTTGATGCATGAAAAAAAAAAGCCCCCTGCGTTCTGTCTGGCTGCCTAATCTGTTTCTATGGTTTCTGTTAGAGTCAGATGAGCACATATCTGTGAGGGAGAGACAAGGCGGTATGGTGTAAGACAGTGCCAGAGTGATAATGAGCGCTCATTATGATCCATCATGTCTGGACATGGGTGTCCTTCCCTTATTGATTTCTTCATCTCTATGGTCTGTCTTGTCAGTATGCCACTCCCTCTATCTAATTGCACTTAACTCTGCTCTTTGTGTTCACGGCATCCATTTCAAACAGATGACTATTTAATACGATCTACTTCCCCTCTCTTACCGCAGAATTTATACTGCTTTAACCAGTGGATCCTACTCTACTTTAGTCTTCCTTCCAGCCATGCCTCTGCCTTCATGCCCTCGATGTGACTGTCTGGCGTGCATTCTCTTCCAGCATCCTCAGCAGCACTCCCTCCTCAGACTCCCAAGGTCTTGCAAGCTGGTGCAAGGTCAACCACACTGGAGAAGGGGAAGATGGCAAGAGAGCGACTGTATGCTTCCTATCAAGCTGTAAGGACACGTGGCAGAAACAGTACGTGGCTGCAAAGAAGAGGAAGTGTGTGTCTTTCAATATCAGCTCACGGTCATGTGACACCAGCATATGCCTCAACGGCGCAAACGATTTCTGACATTCACTTTCTCTTGGTAATGAGCCACTAAACAAATCTGTTCTCGACGAGTCAAAGACGCCGTTGAAATTAAACTCTTCACCTCCGCTGAAAACCGCAAACTGTGCAGAACTGCCACCGATTTGCACGGCGGACTGTGATGGATGATGCTCAGACATTATGTGCTGTTCTTGAACACAGAGAGCTATTTCGTTATTCAGGCATGTCTCAACTGATTGAAAAAAAAAGTTGGAGCGATCAAATAGACATGCTTGCTGCTAACCTGGGCTGGTTTTGAAGTTGTCATTGTGACTAACTGCTAGAGACAAGGGAGTGGTTCGCAGTTATGATAAGACTTCCTGAAATATGGCATGTTATGAGTCGAGTTTAGCATATCTTAACCCCACAGGTCATGAGTTACTGGAGGCTCTATTCTCATAATCGCATAGGAAACAATACACTGCAGGGCTAACTGATGCAGTAAAGTGAAGCAAAATGCTGCTTGTTATATTGCAACATCTGCTATGGCAACCTAACTAACTAACAAACCATAGATCCTATTTTCAGCCTTGACTGCAGAGGAAGAGGCATCCGTCTCTTTGGGTTTGCTGCTGTCCAGTAAAAGGAGTGGTTTCAGCATATTGACAGAGGTGGAGTCAGGGTGACAGTGTGCTGAGACAGGTCATCTCAGTGGAGGACGCTGGAGGAAATGCAACACCCCTGGGCCTCGCTCCTGCTGCTGCTCCATGTGCTAGGAATATAGCATGTCAATATTGCACTCGCTGACCTTTCCATACACACTACTAGTGCATACATGAACACGTGTCTCTTGATCTTTTTTGTTCTGACACACTCGTACTGAGAGGCTGAAGGCTGCTACGCTAGCCACCGTAGCTCTTTTATACCACATACATCTGCACGTCGAGTTATATGCACTTGTTTTGGTGATGCAACCTTTCATGTTGGTTGGGAGATCGCGCCCAGTAAGTCCAGTAAAAATGAGTATAAGGTCTAGGGCAACAGCACATTGCATTAAAAAGAAACAATGAATACACTGTTTATCTATACTTAAAGTTTGCTTGGTTACGAGTAGAGGTTATAGATGAAAAGAGCTCACATGGACAGCCATGCTCCATAAATTCTTGTTAATTTGAGTATCGCCATTGTCGGTATTGTTATCGACCTCCTTACAGTCATCAGTATCAAGTCGTCATCTCCTCTCAACTATTAGTTTAACTCACTTATTTATCATTGGGTTAAATAACGTGGTTCTGAAAGTGAGTCTTAGGCTAGGAACGCACAACAAACAATGCCTATTGATTCCTCTGAGAGCGAACCTCTGGAGACAATTAGATCTCTTGTTTAGCATACATGGACAGAGCTATTCACACACACACACAAACACAAACACACACACACACACACACACACACACACACACACACACGCTGACAAGACACACAAATGCAAACCTATACAAACACACAAACCGCTATGTGTCCTGACTGAGGGTATTCTTAAAGCTGTGGTGAATATCTGACTGTGTGTGCAACACTGCATCTTTGTGCGTGTGTGTGTGTGTGTGTAAGGATGTGGTGAAGTCAACGGACAGTGAGGATAATGGCAGGCCTTATGGTTTAATGAGTGGCTCATTGGCTCACATTTATGTTGTCTGTGTGTGTCAACGTGCTGGGACATCGTCGGGCTGGTTCCCACATATACAGACAGGTTCGAAATTTTAGGAAAACCTGAATAAACGAGAGCAAACGCAGCGGATGAATGGGTTTGATGAGTACTAAAATGACGTGAGTCATATGCCGTGATCTTAGCAGTCACCAATTTAACATCGGCGGGAGATTTTGGACAGGTTTATTAGATGAGGGAATATCTTTTGGAGGAATGACGCTCATCCCTCCAGTAGAGTTTAAAGACACGTAAAATATATATTCCACATTTTTCTTGAAGCTGTTCTGGCAGATCGTGGTGGACCTGTTCATTTTCCCCTTTTATTTGTGCCCATTTTATATATATATATATATACTGTATATTATCATTTATTACACGGCTTTGTTAAATACTCGATTCTGATTGGTCAATCACGGCACTCTACGTTCTGTTATTTCTTTATAACAGACCGTTGCTATGTATAACAGACCGTTGCTATGGATGCAATCTGATCTTGGACTCTGGAGAACCATTTTTGTGTCAAAATATTGATTTCTTATGTAAATAGCTGTGTAATAAGCAGGATAATGTACAGCTAGCAGGTCATTGCTGTGAAAAAAATCCTTTAGGGTGATGGAAAATCCCTCTGCATCACCCTGAAGGGGTTTATTTCACAACAATGACAGACTCGCTGTACATTATCCCTTACGTATTGCTTAACCCATTTGTTTGCATCTATCTATCCATCTATCTATCCATCTATCTATCTATCCATCTATCCATCTATCTATCTATCTATCTATCATTTACACATACATACAAACATACAGTACAGTATCTTTTTCATTCCTGAGCATACGCCACAGTGTCTAATCATGTATGTATGCTGTGTGCCTTGTAACGGCGTACATGATTAGACATGCTGGTTTAGCTTCTTTATCAGTAAATTACATGCAAACATACTTAACCAGTGACCAATTCTATCTGTATAATTTAATTTAGTCAATCATTTACATGGAGGACAGGCCATGCTAATGTACCCGCCACATCCACTGGCTTGTGTCAGGGCCTGCTGCTAATATACCGAGGCAGACAGTCCCAGTGCAGTCACAGTGATAGAAACAAAGGCTAGGCATGGAGGTGGCTAGAAAGAGACTGTGAGGAGTGAGAGAATGTGACTATTGGGGCAGGAGTGTGTTATTAAATGTTACAGCCATCTGTCTCCGCCTCAGAGATGGAGAGGTTTGAGATGTCAAGGCTGTAAGCAGGAGCTGATGCAACTGGGCAGGCTCGTGTTGACACAACACACTCTGGACAGAACAACAAAGAAATAACTAGACACTTATTACTGACTCCACGAACAGCAGCTTGGACATGCTGCTCGCCCTGCTTATTATCACCGCTGTGTGGTTCAGACACAGGTGGACGCTAGCTTTGTTTCCTCTATACTGCAATATCTGCTAAACAATTATTGCTGACTACCTGATATCATGGCAAGTTAACGACTCAGCCGAGCCTCTGAGAGTGGTTGAAGTCTATCAACTTTAGCTTAGCTTGGAATTACGTTAAGTGGAAGGTGTCTTACTCAGCCCAAAAGCTGTGTCAAACTGTTGCTCAGAGGGGTTGAAATGTGGTCATAACACAGTTTGAATATACGGAGGAGACCTCGTGTAATAAAGGCTTAACCTGTCAGCGCAGATTCAGCCATGCACGTAATCCTGTCTGTAGGGCAGATCCTAGATCAGGGGGCAACACACCGAAATGCAGAGCAATTTGCACCTGAGTTTACACGCATCAATGCACAGAGAGAGAGAGAGCGAGATCATCTTTGACATTATTAGCCATAACATTCACATTGACAACAAGCGCACGTTTCCTCAGGCTTCTGCTAGACAGACATTGATAGTCTACCAGCAGCGGAGCTACCGTTGGGACTTTAGAGAGTCTCAACAATGCAATCTGCCACACATCTGTCTGTGTTGCGCACGCTTGCATGTGTGTACATACTTGTGTGTGTGTGTGTGTGTGTGTGTGTGTGTGCTACTGTCTGAGCCACCCTGAATCCCTCTAAGTCACAACAACAACATTCCTCATCATCGCCCCAACCACGGACACACCACCGAGAGGAAACCCAGAGAGGCGAGGAGGAGGAGGAGGGCAGAGGTGGCGAGGAGAGGGACAAAGAGGGGAGAGAAGGAAGGCTAAAGTTTAAAGCTCTGAAGATCCTCTGGCTTTCACATACCATATGGATTATACCAGAATCATGTCCTGCTGTTATTCAGACACTTTTTGGACTCCCTGAAAGAATGAATGCCTACGAAAAACTTTTCTGACAAATAGCCAGATTTTATCGCACGTAAGAAACTACTTTCGGTCCGTTTACCTTAGCGTGATCCACACACACATACTTAACTTAACTCCTGAAAGAAAGAAAAACATTACAGGGGCAATCTCACGTTATCTCTCAAAGCCCTAATAAAGTACAAAACTACTTACTTTTACTCCAGTTCAAACATCGACAAGTAAAATCCCTTTATATACTGGGTCTCCTTCTCCCTGTCTCTCTCGTTCTTGCCCCTCTTTCCTTCTGTCTTCAACTTTCTTCCTCTCTCTCAGTTACTCCCCCTCTGTCAGACGCATGAAAACACTCACTTAGTCACACACACAGACACACACACACACACGCACTAAAGCACACACTCCCACAGACAGAGTCACCCTCTCACACACTCTCTCCTCCCGCGACCCGGAATGCTTGGCAAGATCCAACTGTACTGAAATACTGTGCTCGCCATATAAGGTAGCAGCAGCTTCACATGTCACACGTAATTTACATGCAGCGGGGCGGGAGTTTGCCCTTACACGGCACGTACACGTAGAAACACACATTACACACATGCAAAACCATGCTTCCCTCCCTTTAGACTGACGCAGCAAAGGGAGGGAAGAGGTACAAGAGAATCACATTTTTAACCATCCTCCTTGTTAACCAAGCCCTGCAGGATAACTCCCAACATGTCCAACGTTGAGTCAGACGGAGGGAATGAAAGCTGAGTGGGCGATCTATTGATCCTCTCCACTGCTTCCTGGAACAACCATGGCCCTCCAAACACACACACACACACACAGACGCACACACACACACCAGCAAATTTTCTTGCTAACTAGCGCTACCCTCAGGAAGTAGCTATTGTGTGACTGTCTGCTGTGAGCCAAGAATGTGTCTTACTGTGTGTACGTGCATGTGTGCGTGCCTATATCTATAAAACAAGCCGTAACAAATCGATGTTAACCCTTGTGGCCCACATACTGAGCAGACACTAAAGCAAACAATCCCCATATCTCTATCTATGTTCCAATGCACGGACGCTTACTTTGGAAAGTACAGACTGCAGCACACACAGGAGGAAAGATCTAGATAAACCAATGAGACAAGGAGGAGGGTTACGAACCAAGCTCTTACCTCTCACATTGCTCTCCAGTTTGTGTGTGTGTGTGTGTGTGTGTGTGTGTGTGTGTGTGTGTGTGTGTGTTTGCCTCCGCGTGTCGATTGACTCTGTGTTTTTGTGCGTGTGTTCAGACAGGCCGCGACAGCAGACCCCCAGGCACCGGCTGGACCATTCTCAGGCAGGCAAGGCAGAGCGCAGCAAGGCAGAGCGACTGGCAGGAGGACAGGCAAGCGAGTGAGCGAGTGAATCAGCAGCGAATGAGTGGAGGAGCTGTGCGGAGCCGAGCACCAGAGTGAGAGAGCGAGGGAGGGATAGGGAGAGAGAGAGAGAGAGAGAGGAGGAGTGTTTGTCTGTGTGATTTTTGTGTGTGTGTGTGTACGTTGCAGCGTTGGCCGTGTGCGCTAGTGTCTCCCCTCCCCTGCCTCTTGAAGTGGCTGTGCTGAGCTGTGCTGAGACGGGCTGGGCTGTGTCTCTACTGACTCCCCAGCCTCTGGATCGTCTGTCTGCTGCCCGAGGAAAGTGGTGCTCGCTGGGTGGCAGTAGCAACAGCTGTGGAGGAGGAGGAGGAGGTGGAGGAGGAGGGAGCCCTGACTGCACCGGGTATACAGATCCTGCAGTCCCCTCTCCCCTCCCTCTCTTCCTCGCTGAGGGCTGGCCACGCCCCCCCTAAAACAACACCAGGAAGTGCTGGTTCTATTACAGCAACACTGCCCTTGCCTATCCAGTGAAGCTGAGGAAGGAGAGAGGGAAGAGGGAGGGAGGAAGGAAACACTGGGAAAGCATAGCAGGAATATGAAGAAGGAGAAAAGAAGGGCGATTAGTAACATAGAAGCAAAGAGAGGCTATATGCAGAGTGACGAAGGGCATCAGAAATAAAAGCTGGGATAGTGATGGTAAATGCTACCAGAGAGGAAAAGAGTGAGACAGAAACAATGAAACAAGGGATTTAATGAGGTGGGGAAGGAGAAAAACAGCGTTTGGAAAGAATGAATAGATTAAGGGAAAGAATTACGGAAAGAAATTTACAAGGACTTTGCGACAGATTAGGTCTGGCTTCTGTCAGGATCCGTTCTTCTGCTGTGGCGTGCAAACCCTCAGACACCTCAGCTCAGTCTCACACTCACAGCTCTTGCCCACACTAAATAACTGCACTAAATCAAATTGGACTAAGCTAGTAAGTGGCTATACATTCAGAATAATGCAGAGCGTGTACAAACTCCGGAAATGGCTATTCAAAAAGATGCAGACCAGGGTTGCAGGTCGGCAGCATATCGTAAAAACAGGCGAACCGAGATAACACTGAGGCAACTGCTGCTGCCAACTTTCCTGTATTGTTGTTGACTCAAGGCTTCTGCCGCCACAACCCCTTGCATCCAGGGGGAAAGCCAGAGAGGCTAAAAGAGCCTCCAAGAATTTGATTTGGACCTGATGCTGCAATATCCGGTAGCCATGGAGACAGTGGCCTTGGCATCTGCAGGAATCTTTACAGATTTTGAGCTGTGTGCTGCTGACGCCAAGTTCTCTGTCTGATCCTGCATACTGTATTGTCTATGACTCACTTCATTTGAATGTGATCAAGGAGAAAGTGCATTCATAATGCTGCCTGAACTGAAAATAGCCTTGCGACGTATTTTCATTTACAAAGAAGGCAAATTCCACACACGCTAGAGCTGAAATCAGTTTGACTGCAGATCACACCTGCATCCGTAGAGAGATGTAAGAAGCGCTTTCTTTCTTTGGTGTATTTGCATATGTAATACTGCAAAATGCTTCCCCTACGTAAAACTGTCACGCCTGTCTTTCCGTTCCATCTCTTCCTTCTCTCTCTGGACCAGCTTCTATTGCTGCACAGCTCCATTTAATACAAAGCTGGTGATAAGTCATCTCTAATTTACACAGCAGGCCCTTAAACCCCAGGTGACAATCTGTGGTAGAGCCCCAGCTGCAGTGCTAACCCTTTACCTAGCCAATATTCTGGTGCAATGTGCCTGTGTACTCAGAGGAAACATGTTGTATACCCCAGACAAAAGGAAGACGTCATAGGATGCCAGAATACTATTTTTCTGAGTTGATCAAATTGTGATAGACAGCGCCATTATTAGCTACAACAGTAAAGTGCATGCCTTGATCTATTTCCAAGCGTCATTCATTAGTGATGGAAGGAGGATCTATTTCCAACCATGGAAACAGCCCTGCTAGAACACATACTGTACAATATGTCTTTTAGATTAGAAGAGCAATCTGTTTGACGGCCGATCAATGGAAGCAGCAGGTCACTCGAACCTCCGAACGGAGTTTTCCTTGACCCATAATGAAGAAACATGGTGATTGATGTTGTCGTGGCTCAATAGGAGACACATTAGCAACGCCTCCAAAGATGTGGGCTTTCTGCGAAACTCAGACACTGACGTGGAATTTCCCCTCTTCTACTGCTGCTGAGTGTATGCCAGTGCTTCTGCTCCTTTCTGTCTCTGCGTCTCTCTTTCACTCCTCTGTCCTGCTGGTCCATATTTCCTATTCATTATCATTCTTCACATGTTCTCTAAGAGGCTGTGTTTTATTTGGCAAATAACCTGATCAAATGTGCAACAGGAGCCTATTTCCCCTAACCAAAAAAAAGTTTATCCAAGTACTTTCAGTTTACTTTTTATGTACTTATTAGAGATATACTTAACAAAAGTATACTTAAGTATATTTTTATTTACTTATTTATTTTTATTTCTATTATAGGCTTACATATAGGTATACTTGACTTGTAGTTGTGCTTATTTTTTTTGCCTATTAAAGTGTGTGAGCGTTTGTAAAAAGATGTTTTGATACAAATGTACTTCAATTCATCAAGAATTTTCAAAGTTTTTGGATTATCCGTTCACTAGAATAATATAATAATAACAGCAATGATATAATAATAAGACGAGCCTCAAGTCAAGTCTGAAGTCACTATGTGTGCGACTTCAGTGCGACTCGAGTCCAAGTCGCAGACTCGAGTCCCCATCTCTGCTAAAAAGTGGACAACAAATATATACTTGCAGGATAAAACACTATTAAACTAGTTGTTTACTGAGAGTATACTTTAAAGTGTACATTCATAAATTACAAAACTAGTAAACTATCAGTATACTTATAGTATAGTTGCAGTACAAAATAAATCTTAAATGCAAACTAGTTGAACTCAAAGTTTACTATTCCTACACATAAAGTATACTAAAAAGTATACTTTTATTAACTAAAAAGTGGGTCAATTTGGTCCCAAGAAGTATAAATAGTACACTTACAAGTATACTACTAGTAAATTGATTTTAGTATACTTACTATATAAAGTATACTTGAACTTTATTTAAGTATACTTCATAAAATTAACTTGAATTATACTACTGTTTCGTGAGGTTCTCGTTTTCTACTTCTTTTTCCTTTATCTGCAGGGAAATCAGTCACACATGTTAACTTCCTGCTCCACATGGCTTGTGTCTCACAGATAAGAAGTTGGTGTGACCGTTGCTCTCTATAGGAGATCAATGAGGCCGTAGAGCTGTTTAGGTATGAGGCAACAGGAATCAACATCCTGGGGTTGAGCAAACTACTCGCATACATAACCAACTGAAAACAGGAAGAGGTGTGTGTGGGGATGTGGTGTAGTTAAAGGGGAATTCCACCGATTTTACACATTAAGCTCAGTGAACTAGTCATGGGGAAAGTCTGAGAAAGTAACGCTAATAATGTCATTATCAAGTTGCATTATGTTGGATTTTCTGTTGCATCGATTTTGATCGAGTACTTCACATTTATGAAAGTGACGTACTAAATTGCTAAAGAGCAGAGTCATTTTACAAGGAGGCTCAGAATATTCTAGAAACTCCCTCACACTCTATCCGTCACATTAACCCTAAACCAACACAGGCTGGCACGAGGTGACCCCTCTGCCTCTGCCAAGCCATCAAATCCTAACCCCTCACCTTCGTCCACCCTTTACTTTCTCTCCCTCCCCCCTGATGAATGCAACTTTCCACCTTAAGCCTCCCTATCATCTCAGCGCTCTGCTATTTCCCAGCACTCTGTAAATGACACTGGCTGGCTGATGTGAACTCTCACTCCACTGAGGAAATGTCCCAGAGCTTTTGTGTGCCAAACTCCGACAGCTCATCTATCACTAAGGCCGCAAATACACATTACACTCCCATTACAGACCATCACAGCAACAACTGCAACAGTACACAGTCTTGCGGAAAGGCAATCACTACCGCTTATTTTGGAGGCTGCAGAATGAGAAAGCAAAATATTGCTTTAAGGTAATTTCTACACTTAAAACAACTTCCGCTTTTATTTTATGTTACTTTAAAATAGGTGGGGAGTATCCTACGCAAACAAAGACGTTAGAACTAAGCAACACATTGCTAAAAATGTACATGAAAGTAGGACAAACTGAAAATACTCCTTTTCAAATGTGCACACTTGCAGTCACATTTCCCTGCTGCATGCTTGTGGTTTTTCTCTTAACTTCACTCCACTTTGACGAAGTGAGGGGAAGCAGGTGCAATTCAAGCTGTCGGGTTTGAAATACAGAGAGAGGAAATAGCACTCTGTCTTGTCCCCATCTGACACCATTGTGTGTGTGTGCATGTGTGTATGCACCATTCAAGCTTGAAGCTTATCTTGGAGATAAAATGAAAACGAATGGAAACTCCCTCCCAAAGAGGCCTTTCACTCCAGCTTCCAGCAATTTTTCTGTCTAAATGTAGCCTGCAGATATACTGCTGTGAATATCAAATAATCTCTCCGTACATCCCAAAACTTCTTACAAACTTTATACCTCTATACAAAGTGGAGGAAAATACTGCAAATCCAAGAGCTGACACACTTACGTCTTTGCAAAGTATCAGAGGAAATTTAGTTTGTTGAAAAAAGGGAATAATCACCAATTACACAAATATAAAATCTTATGAAACATATCAATAGGATAAACTCAATAATACCAAAAGTCATTTAAAGTTGTCAACAGATATTAATCCTACAGAAAGTGATGTTATAGCCAGCGAGCTTACCTGTGTGTATGTCTATCGCTGACGCGCCAGTGGGACAGATGAAGCCACTTCAACACAGGTCACGCTGACGCAATGCACTATGGGACGAACTAACATCTTCATTTCTCTCTTCCCCTACTTCTCTCACTCTCATCTCTCTCTCTCACTCTCATAATAGCACCTTCTGCTTGGCAACGGCCATACCGCAAATGTGGTCAGGTTTACAGCGAACCATCACTGCGCAACATCAAGTCTCCATGACAACCACTCCTTATCTAATTTGCATCTTCTGCTTGCATTATCTACTGACGCCAAATATGGTCACCTTGTTATTTTCCCCGCCTCTTTCTGCCCCCTTTTTTTTTTTTACTTCCTCTTTCCCTCCATTTTCACAACTGTGTGTACTTTGTGTCTAACGTACTGTATATGCACACACAAACATGCTTGCAGCCTGTGAGTGTGTGAAAAGAGGAAGTGCCTGTGTGACATTAGACCAGTTTGCAACCTGAGAGATAAGCAGTGAAACAGCTTTTTTAAATCAGGAAGTAGGGTGTTGTAAAGGCTGCTGTTGAAGGACTTAAAAAAGAAAGGAGATGCTGCAGTATGTTATCACAATAATCCCATGGCAGGTACATCGTCACAGGATTTCACTCACCCTCTCAGTTCTTCTTCTGTGAAGTCGGTACGTGCATTCAGCCTCCTCCTCTTCCCCCAAGGACTGTGTCTATCAAACGATCACTGGAATGTTGAAGCAGGCCCCTGGAGCCCACACATACAGCAGCACTCAGCAGCACTCAGCACCTGTCTCCGACTGCCAGCACAGAGAAAGAGACGCGGTCAATCACACTGGACAGCGCAGCAAAGAGGAAAGAGCAGCTGAGAGTGGGAGGCGGACAAGCATTTTATCAGCAGAAAAAAAAAACCCAGACTGAGCAGGTTGCATGTTATGTGCAACGCACCACAAGATGGCTAAAGCACTCCATCGTTATTAAAGCAATTATGAAATCTTGGCATATTTACCATAAACAAATAAGGTCAAAAAGACAAGTTGCAGCCTCTGTCTCGTGCCAGTGTTGTTGTGTTTTTCCAAATATGAGACCACATAAAAATTCTGCATGTTGCTTCATGTTTGCAAACATAATTGCTCTACATACTTGAAGCGACTAATACCAATACACTGGATATAAGGAGGTTTTCAGAACAAACTAGGATGACGTGATCAATTTTCAGATTCCTTATTTCTGCCATTTTGGTGACTTTTTATGCATATAATTAGGGATGCCCCCTCTCAGACGATTACTAAGACTAAGAGCTTGTTCTGATCTTAGTCAACTAAGATTTCTTTAGTGGATTAGTCATTTCTTTATGCTTTTTTCAAGCTGAATGATTTCCAAGAAACTTGTGAGCACTCTCTGTGCTAAACAGCTTCTTATATGTGAATAATTTCTCGTCTCTTTACTCCTCTATGACAGTAAACGGAATATCTTTGAGTAGTGGACAAAACAAGACATTTGAGGACGTCATCTTGGGCTTTGGGAGACACTGATCGTTTTCACCATTTTCTGACATTTTATAGACCAAATAACTAATGGATTAATCGAGAAAATAATCAACACATTAATCGACAATGGACATAATCATTAGCTGAAGCCCTATAGTTGACTAAGAATGTCTTTGGTCGAGGACAGTCCCACATAAAACAAGAATAAAAATGTAGTTAAAAAGGTACATCTGCATTATTTAGCAACGTTTCACAATTGAATTTGATACCATAAAGCAGTGGCTCCCAACATAGGACTCTGGACCCCCTATATAGTCCCAATATGAATCTGAGAGGTCACAAGATGATTAAGAAGATGTAAAGAAAAAGAAAAATTTCTGTTACACAAAATTATGTTTATGTTTACAATATTCCGTTTCCATTTTGTGCTTTTTTTTCATGGGAAATAATGGATGATTCAGGCCTCTCAAAATCTCCAAGAGAAAACTAGAAAGAAATAATTGGTCTTTAGTTGATCGGCTAATGATGTGTGTCCACACTGAGGCCATAGCCTCATTTTAAGTGGTTGCAAGCCGAAAAAGTTGGGACCCCCTGCTGCCATACAGCAATGAGGCATATTTATTTTTGACAGAGCATATTGTGTTATTTGTTTACAGTAATTATCACTGAAGTTCATCTGGTATGATTTATTGATGTTAGAATGCTAAACATCACAGAACCTTTAATATTATTCATGTTTCATTTCCATTTACTCAGAATATCATCAGGAGATGCAACCCCTCATCTCAAGCTTTCTAGACATATCATCTCTCCATCTGGCTCTTTAACCTACCCAGGCAGTGTCTGGAGAAGCTCTGAGGAAGCATCAGACGCCCTGAGCAACAGCCGGCCTCTCCTCCTCTGGGCTGCTGAGACTCTGGAGATTGGTAGTCAATGAAACCAGGCCTAATTTAGCCTCCACTGCTCCACAAGCTGCCAGAAATCAGAGTGAGACTCCTTCCCTTTTTAGGGCTCCCTGGACACTGCAGTCTGCAAGTGGCATTACAGCATTCCTAGTCACACTAAGGACCTGGAGAGAGAGAGAGAGAGAGAGAGAGGTGACAGTCAAAACATGTTATATGGAAGCCATTTTAATTATTATCTAGGTCTAAAAGTCATAAATTTGCACTGTGGGGACAATCTAAATAAACCCTTATTTACCAGTCGGACACGTTTACAATCATCTCATCTTTACACCACTTTTAGTAGATACATGGGTCCTGTAGGCTAAATGACTGAGATACATTGCCAGATGCCATAAAATCACAGCAGTAACTAGGTGTGAAATGCGGACTAACTTACACAATCCACTCAGCCAGAACCTGACACTGTGTCATGTAATCTATAATAACCTCGGTGAGCAGTGAAACTAGATGCTGCCGGCCATGAAATGTATTTTTTCTCCATCGTGATCCGGCTGATTTCCATGTGACTGAGAGAGAGAGAGAGAGAGAGAGAGAGAGAGAGAGTGTAAACACTCATCTTCCATTAACATAAGGCACATGCAGTAGTATTTTATTTTGGTGTCTAAGTTTTAAAAGTTAAATTAATTTCCTCACAATTTGTTTGGCATAAATAAAACCGAATTAAAAGAATATGATTTATCATGTAAACTGATTAAATTACTTTGATATGCACAGATTCAAAATAAAAATAAACTTCACTGTGTTGCTGTGTTTTCTTAAAAAGACTAAAAAGTAAAAAGAGGCAGGGCAACGCAGCGATACTCATGAAAATGGCAGGCACGCTGCTATTTATTAACCGTGGCAGCCCATGTATTTAAAATAAATGGATTAGATGTGGATTACTCATTGAGCCTCCACTCCCTTCCCATCCTTGTGTTTTCTACTTGTGATATGACTACACTTGTATTATAGGAGACAGTGATCACATAAGCCATGGTATGGAATACACAATAGGATTATCTATGGTGGAAAGACTAAGTCTCATCTTTGCCTCCCACCTCCTATGGGGAGCACACAAATACATGGCTGCCGTTTTTACTGCAAGTGTGTGGAATAACCCCGGCAAAAAACGATTCAAACTGGCACAATCCCATTAGTCTATTCAAGGTCCCTGTCTGACCACCCTGTATAATGAGGAGATAAAGGCTAGTAGGGCAAAATCTATTAGATTAGTAACTGTTTTAATAAAGAAAATTATTCATGTCTCTTGTGTCATGGGCAACTATTAATTCAATTAACCTTCCCTCACAGGAATGACTTATTGAAATTTTGAAAGAAACTTTTGAGTAAGTCGTTGTCTGTAAGTCAACCCCTTCACTAACTGTTCTGAATTGTTTACCCTGCCTCTTCCATATCCGACTCCAGCCGTCTCCCCTCCATATATAGTGCAGTTCACTGGGAATCTTTGCAGCTCCTTGGAAATCCTTCTGACATTATGTGAACGATGAGCTCAGTATGCATCATCGCCTCAACATGCAATTAGATCATAACTAGAGGCTATTAAGGGACAAGTGACATCCATAAAACATTAAATTACAGTCTTCTGTTGGTATTCAAGTTGTACCTGTCTTGCCAGTACATTCAACTGGAATCCAGAAGTGGGTCAATAAACAACAAATCAGGAACCTGAGTGGGTTGTTGTTGTTCTAAACCATGTTTAGCCATGTATTAGTCATCTAACTACTCTGGTAAATATCAATCATTTCAATAGTCATGTCTTTTAAGATAACTTCAGATGCAAACCTCCTGGGTTCAATCGTGACTTATGCTGCTTCATAAGTTGTTTTTTATCTATGAAAAATATTTTCATCAATTAAAGGTCTTATTGATAACATTATTATATAGACAAATATTTTTAAATATTCTGAATATGAATATATATATATTTAAAAAAAATACATCCACAGAGCTTTTAGAAAAGTGCCGAATAAAAGTATGGCTTTTCCTGAAAAAATTAATCATTTTAAAAATGTTGGCGGGTCCAAAATGAATGTTTTGTTTATCTCTGTGTAAGATATCTGACATCTGGTTCCGAATTCTAACAAGGCTTGAGAGCCAACAATAGAAGAATGTTGGTATCATGTGGTATCTCTGTGTCGTCAGTTAGTGTGGAAAAAGTGCCCGGCAACGACTTGTTGTGAAGTAAATGCAATGGAACGCGGAAGGGAGAATGCACCATCTAATGGCCGAATGTTATCAATGTTATCAATAGCACCTTTAATTTTATCTAATGCTAAGGTGAGAAACAATATGTCTGGGTAATATTGAAGGAGTCAAATATCAAATACATACTACTGTTCACATATCAGTCACACTGCTACATATACTGAAAATGTGACAGTATTTAGAGGATGAATGTTGGTGCTTTAGTCTGAAAAAATGTCCGTAAAAAAAAGTCTGAAAAAAAGTTTGAAAAATGTTGGAAAAAAAGGTTTGAAATATTTGGAAAAAAAAGTCTAAAAAATATCTGTAAAAAGAAAATATGAAAAATGCCCGTAAAAAAAGTTTGAAAAATTTTGGAAAAAAAAGTCTAAAAAAATGTCCGTAAAAAAAAAAGTCTGAAAAATGTCTGGAAAGGGTAAAAAGAAGAAAAAAAAAAGTCTGAAAAATGTCCGTAAAAAAAAGTCTGAAAAATGTTGGAAAAAAAATCTTAAAAAAACTGTCTGAAAAATGTTTGAAAAAGGTAAAAAAAAAAAAAAAAAAAGTCTGAAAAATGTTGGGAAAAAAAGTTTGAAAAATGTTCGAAAAAAAAAAATCTGAAAAAATGTTTGTAAAATAAAAAGTCTGAAAAATGTCTGGAAAAAAAGGTAAAAAGAA
>CAKAOI010026812.1:0-46503 GCA_916701655.1 Sebastiscus albofasciatus
AATTTGAATAAAGTGATGTCTTCACAATTTTTCAATTTTACTGTGGAGGCATTCAGAAAAAAAACACATAATTCAAAGTCAAAATTGCAAACGATATGTCATGGATAAGGTCAAGAAAAGACAGTCCAATAATAAAAAAAATATGAATGGGAGGAAAGATGTGCGGCGCTTGAGTCGTTAAATAAATGTTATATAATAAATAATCAAATCTATATAGCCCTAAATCACAAATTCGACTCAAGGGATTTTACAGCATACAATGGCCTTTATCCTCTGATTTGAATAAGAAAAACTGGAGGAAACATCAGGAAGAGCAACAGAGGAGGGATGCCGCTTCCTCCAGGAGGGAGAGACATGCAATACTGTATCGATACATGATAGTTGTGGGAAAATGTAAATATGATTTGTAATCCATGGTGGAAGTGTTTCAGGAGATTTCTAGACATGTGTAGCAATATCTTTACGTCTTACCTAATAGAAGACAGACTACGCTTTAACACCGTGACCATATTCTCCATTACACCCGTTTTACAGTTTCTACTGTTAAAGTCTTGCTTAGTAAGAAACCACGTTTATATCTGGTTAATCAACAGTGTGAAACTGTTGTTTGAATGGGGATTTACAAGAGAGGAAGAAGTTTTTCTCACTTAGCTCCTTTTCTTGTGTGCTGATTTATTGTTTACAGTTTGTTATAACTTTTATTTTCATTTAAATGATAGCAGTACGTGTTATTATTCTAAATCACTGGCCTTTATTTATTAGAAAAACGTGTAATTTTAACCATGTGTGTTGTATATTTAAGAGTTAACATTGTGATTTGCTTAGTGGGGGCTCCTGTAGTTCAGCCAAATAATGTTAAGAACATCATTTCCCATGTTTCCTTTTTTGTCCTTATCACCCCCAACAACAGTGAGTTGAGGGAAAAGTTCGTCTCAGGCTGCCATAAATTTACTCACACTGACAGAAACCCCACAGTGCATGGAGCTCTGAATCAACAAACTTTATCATCAAAGAATTGCGCACCAAACGTTTGGAGATCGTAAAGTTGCAGGAAAGTTTGCATGCAGTCTGCTCGTTAGGACATTCTTCAGGGGATTGCAAGAGGGGGTTTACTTAGATTAGCCTCTTTGTGCTTTTTCACGTGAAAGAGCCTTTATAAGGCGTCATTTGTGTTTGGAGACGGTGGTGCGCAACACAACGAGGAAAAGGACGCGTCTTTTTGAGCCAAAGTTTGATTTACTTTACGCGTTTTCACCATGGCAGCCTATACGTTACCGGAGGGATTCGCAGAGTTTGATATGTTTACATTCGGCACAGCGCTTCTTGTTGGGGGTAAGTGGACCGAGCACACCGGAAGACATGTTTCTGCAAGGATTAAAAGGGGCAGTTCACCCTGAAACCAGTTGCTTACATGATAAAAAGCATCCTCTGGAAATCACAACCATGCATTATTTTTCTTCTCATTGTGATGTCTGAAATTTAGCAGTTTTTGAGTTACAAGCTGAAATACAGCTGTGCTGATAAAAGAAATTAAAGGGAAATTTCTCTCTTTTTTTTCTAAATATATATTATAATATATAATATAATATATTTTTTTCACTGCCAGGCATGCTTGGCATCAAGGGTGCCCAAACTTTTCCCTTGGAGGGCCAAAACTGGAACTCAATGGAGGGCCACGGGCCAAAATTAAACACCCATTGTATTGTATTGTTAAGATGCAAAATGGTACTTAGATCCCATGTTCCCAAGTTGTATACTGCATTCAAAAAATTGCATGTTTTCCCAAAACTGCATGTGATTATTATAAAGTGGGCATGTCTGTAAAGGGGAGACTCGTGGGTACCCATAGAACCCATTTTCATTCACATATCTTGAGGTCAGAGGTCAAGGGACGCCTTGACAAATGGCCATGCCAGTTTTTCCCCACCAAAATTTAGAGTGTTATTTAGCCTCCTTCCTGACAAGCTAACATTACATGATTTGTATAATGGAGTCCTTAGGTTTTCTAGTTTCATATGATGCCACTATCTTCTAACCATAAACCCGAGCCTGGTACGGCCTCCAAAACACAGTAAAGTCGGTTGGGTCTTTTAATAAAAAAAAAAAAAAGAATTTGCTAACATCTGGCGGGCCAAATCAAACCTGATGGTGGGCCAACTTTGGCCTGCGGGCCTCACTTTGGACAGCCCTGGCTTACATGATAAAAGCATCTTCTGGACATCCCAACCATGCATTATTTTTCTTCTCATTGTGATGTTTGACATTTAGCAGTTTTTGATTTACACGCTTACATACAACTGCGCTGATAACAGAAATTAAAGGGACATTTCTCTCTTTTTTTCCACTTCCAGGCATGCTTGGATTCTTCCTCAATGCCATCAGCATCGTGTCTTTCCTCACAGTGAAGGAGATGCGGACTCCCAGCAACTTCTTTGTCTTCAACCTCGCTGTGGCCGACATCTGTTTGAATATTAATGGACTCACAGCTGCATACTCAAGCTACCTCAGGTATCAAAAACGGGGGCACACTGAGGATTTAAAAGATTATTTTCCTTCCACAGGCCCTTTTGTATCATGGTGAAGGTACTACATTCCTTTTGGCAATAAATAAAAGGCTTAGTATTTGATATTAGCCAATGGGTAGCACAAAACTAAATAAGCCTTTGGGTTTCATAATCCACAATCCACTTTATTCTGTGTGTAAAGTTCACATTTTTTTTTCAAGCAGATCTGTTGGGAGGTTACCTAACAGGATTTTAACTGAAATGCAGTAACATTTAACCTTTTCCACTCCACCCCCTCTTTTTCATAGACCCGTTTTTGTCTTTTTTAGGGGATGTTCAGGGGTAGATAAATAGTCAACAGTAGATGTCATATAGAAGTGTTGTACATCTGAAGATTAATTTGAGATGCAGCTCAGACACTGTGTGTCAAGTTGTTCAAGTCATAAATCAGAAATAAAAAATTAATGAATTAATTCACATAAATTATTAAAGTGTATAAGGGCTTAGAACATTATGATGGAAGTATATGATGGCCATTCCCATGCTCACTTATGGCTCATAAGTTGTCGCAGCAATGTGTGGGTTGATACCATTTGTTACACAGATTTGGTGCTAAATTTAACATTTTTTTTTTACTAATCAAAAAATTATGAGAAAATGATCAATAATATCTCCAAAATACCGCATTAAGACACCAAGACTTTGAGGAATACCATAGGAAAAAGCCATGCTGTGATTTGGCATGAAAAACTTGACATTTGGAGATTTCTGAAAGAATTGCATTTTTCAGCGATGTGGATGTCGAGCACTTTTGTTTTGGAAACTGCTCAGAAACCCCCTTATCATCCATCTATCTAGGAAAGCTATCCATCCTCTGAATGCTCTAGGTCTCTAGTTTGTGGTTGTAAAGTTTCATGAGGCTGTGATTATCCTAGAGGTCACCACAGGTCATTTTATACAGTGAGGTCAAATTTTAAAAAATGGTCTCACTATCTGAAATGGCTACTACGGGGACTAACATCACATATAAATACAATCGGGCTCATTGGATCTACAAGCGTCTCATCTTTACAGTCATGCATCAATTCATGCAATTCCAAGAGTGGAAGAGGTTAAATATTTTTTTCAATGTCCTGTTTAAACCTCTTATATATTTAATTTAGCAACTGACACCCAGGTTGAGAACCGCTAAAATTTTAAATTAAAAAATATAGCAGTTCCTAACCTGGGCGTCAGCAGGTTATTAATTTTGACCCCCTCATTTCTTCCTTGCTTTGTGCATGGTGGATGTATTAAACACACATTTATTTGGTAAAATTAAGCATGTAAGCACAACGAAGAGAAATAATAAAAGGCCTTAAAAGCTAGATTTTAACTGCATACTGGTGCATACAGTATCAATAAAAAAAATTGCATTTGGCCCCTGGTCATTTAAGCTCGCTTTAGTAATAAATGCGAGGGGTATGCAAGATGGTTGATTTGGTGACACACTGAAGTAGACTGAAACAATCTGCAAAGGGCGCATCACTCATTGGTTTAACCACTCACAGCTCCTATTCATATGCAATCTATGATGAGGGGCTGTGAGTAGGCATTGCTTAGCTACAAAGGGTAACACACCAGAAAAGTAATCTGACTCAGCTGTGTAAAATCATACTGTTATTTTGTGACCATGATGTTTTCAGAACTGTAACCAACACTTTTACAGCCTGATGTAGTTGTATAATAATATTGTTGGGTATAGGCAACATTCCTCTGCATGCTGGAGTATGATTCAAGCTTTGTTGTCTTTTATAGATATTGGCCATTTGGTCAAGATGGATGTGCCTTTCACGGTTTCCAGGGCATGGTAGCGGTCCTGGCGTCCATCAGTTTCATGGCTGCCATCTCTTGGGACAGATATCACCAGTACTGCACTAGTGAGTACAAGTAAACCCATCTCAATTACAGAATTACACAGACTAAATGTTAGGTAGCCTATTGAAGGTATTTGGAGACTCATTTGTGAAAACAAAATCAGATGTCTTGATACCATGATCCTATTTGAGACTTTGATACACACTTCTTTGCATTTCTATAAATAGTGCATCAGAGACAAACTGAGGATTCTTCATACTTAGATCGGGTCGCACCTGCTGTTGTTTTGCAGCACAAATAGCAGAAAAATGTCAACACACACATCATTAGCTATATCTAAACAAACAAATAATATGTCAAATGTCTACTCACATCCAAATGACCTTATGCATGTCTTCATTCTGCAGGACAGAAGCTCTTCTGGAGCACCACGATGACGATGTGCGGCATCATCTGGATTCTTTCCATCTTCTGGGCTGCTGTTCCTCTCATGGGATGGGGCGTCTATGACTTTGAGCCTATGAGGACTTGCTGCACACTGGACTACACCAGAGGGGACAGGTAGAGTTGTATACATATAGGAATGATACCAAATACTATCCATAATATTTTGACAAATATTTACCATATTACTTATTATTTTTCTATGCATCTCTTTTCAACAGGGACTACGTGACCTTCATGCTGACTCTGGTGCTGCTCTATCTGACGTTCCCGGCTTTAACCATGTGGTCATGTTACAGTGCTATCCACAAGCAGTTTAAGAAGATCCATCACCACAGGGTAATTGTGCAAAACCCATTTTAAAAGAACACTCTTTTTGTTTTGTTTTGATGTTAGATCAGATGACAGAGAAAATGCACTTTTCTACTTAACCTGAACTGTTTTTTAATCTGTTCCTGTAGTACACAGTGTCCATTGTATTTGTTATATTTGGACACACAAACACAATGATGCCTCCTACATGTCACCAGCTACTGGAATTAAGTGCTCACTAACATCTACTAGTAAAGTAGAACAAAAAGTGCATGTTAGTAGTACACAATAATCTTAGCTTAGCATAAAGACTGGAAACAAGGGGAAAAACCTAGCCTGGCTCTGTCCACAGGTAGAAAAATACATCTACCAGCACCTCTAAAGCTCACTAATTAACACATTATATCTAATTTGGTTAATCTGTGCACAAGCAGTAAACAAGTCATGGTATTGCAGAGAGTTACGTACAGAGGAGTCCAGCTGTCAGTGTAGCTTGTCAAGCTGTAACCGACAAAACTGAAATGTTTTCTTCTCATTTCCAGCTGAATATTGTTAAAACTAAACCATCACCGTTGTAAATCCACTACATTGCATGTTGTAATATCTACAGTAACACAACAAACTTTGTTTTCCAGTTCAACACTAATGTGCCTCTGAGGGTAATGCTGATGTGCTGGGGCCCCTACGTCCTCATGTGCATCTACGCCTGCTTTGAGAACGTGAAGCTCGTATCTCCCAAGCTACGAATGGTGAGCACTTTCAATCTAACAGTTTGTGGGGAAATACAGTCAAAATGATGAAAAAGGAAGGAAGGAAGTCATCATATTGCTGACTTGGTTTAAAAAGGAGAATTCCGGTTTATTTAATCTGGCTAAACTGTCGACTTGTTTACAACCTGTCTGATCTTTTGACCACTCGTGTTTCTTGCTGTTGTCCGATGTCATCAGCAATTACTTTGTTTTCATGATGACCGCGACTGCAAAAATGAGACCCAAGTTGTAATAAACTGTCCTTTAAATCAATTACTTACGAGATAAAAATCCTCGTTTGTGCCCGCAGGTGCTTCCAGTTGTTGCAAAGACAAATCCCATCTTCAACGCGCTCCTCTACTCGTTTGGAAATGAGTTCTACCGAGGCGGCGTGTGGCATTTCCTCACCGGGCAGAAGATCGTTGATCCGGTTATCAAGAAGTCGAAATAAATGGAAGCTCAATACGTTCTGGCAAAAAAATCCCAAACCATCATTTGCTCTTAAGATAGGTTCCCGTTGTAAACATTAATACGCCATTTAGACGTCTGTACAGTTTTTCACATGTGGACAGTAGCTGAAGCTCAGGGCGATCTCTACATTTGGTGCCTCCTGCTGGATTTGTGTAAATCTACAAAATGTGTTGCATGTAATGTATTCACTTTCAAATTACTGCATTCTTTCTACAGCAATTTGCCATTAACCCTGCACTGCTTCTCTGTTCGTCTGAGACCACTTACAATAAACACATTGTGTTGCTGCTCTTCTACTCTAAAGTGTGCTTTTTACCTGAATAATTGAGCAGCTGCAAGTACGTACATTTTTACAATTGACCAATTGAGCATCCTGAGATGCTCTCTCATGACACGGTTGTCATTTACTAAGCAGGTTAATCGACTGAGTTTTGGTTAGGACAGTTTGAGGTGACGTAACTTCTATATATGGTAAGAAAAGCAGTCACTATGTTAAGACTGCTTTATGCAATTATACTATAGGCAACACCTGAGGCAAAGTGAGTTTAAGCTCATTTCGAAGTAGCTGGTTCCTTAAATGCATAAACTGATACATAAAGAGGTAGATAGTGTGGTAGATCTCATATTTTCTTACCTTGGAGCTACTCATATTAAAATGTTATGGTGTGTTCTAGTTCAGATTCCCCTAATTGAATGTATTTAGCAATTTTTACACTTTTTTTGCATTGTGCTGAGTTGTTAAAAAACAGATCACAGCTCTTCCTAGTGAGACTAATTGCACACTTTGCACATGAATAAAGATGGTAATGTACATAAACACATTGTTTACTGAAGGGACCAGCTATCAAACCTGGAAGGTTTAAATTAACATCAATCTAATGAACGTAAACGGTTGAATGACATCAGTTATACAGCTGAACTGACACTGAGCAATTTGAGGAATTTAATCTGTGCTGACGCAACTAGTCATGGCAGCCACATTAATAATACCAGCATTAAAATGTCTTGTTCCGTTGTACCCATTCCCTTGGATTACACATGCATGCCATTCTGTCTTTTTTAAACATGAGCCGCATTTATAACAAGTGTTACAGTGTCAGCAAGGTCGCAGAGAAGTCTACAGCACTCTGATCTCTGAGCTGCTGAATGCATGCACTCCAGAAATAAGCCTCTGTCACACTAAACTCAGACGCGACTGACTGTTCTCGCCAGGCAGTCGTCAGCAGGTGAAATCCTCTCTCCGTCACAGGCAGCCCGTCTTAACGTAGGAGGAGTGGGCCCTAATGAGCAACACTCACGCAGGTTGAAAGCCATCCAAAGATAGTCTTGTTGACTCCTAAAATTAGAAAAATAACACATTTATTTCACAAGTGTTTAACCTTTGAATTGCAGTGTTATCAGCATGTAGCAGCCATGATATATTGAGTAATGAAGGCATCACCTAAAGTGATCAGTGCATAAATTAGGGGATTACCAAAAGGGATTGCACAGTATGAAGTGTGATCTTTTTAGATATTTGGATTTAACAAAGATAGGGCAAAAAAATAAAAAAAACTCATCAATGTATAAAGTCAATCAAAGTGACAGTGAAACTATAAAGTTTTTCTTAGCGGTTAGCTCTATGGATGCTAATGTCAAGTCGGTCAGTCCACCACTTTGGTCCAGATGGAAATATTTGATCAACTACTGGGTGGATTGCCATGAAATTTAGTACAGACATCCATGATCCCCAGAGGATGAATCATACTGACTTTGGTGATCTCCTGACTTTTCCTCTAGCACCACCATAAGGTTGACATTTGTGAGTTTGAGTGACATGCCTCAAGAATTATTGGAAGGATTGCTATGTGGGGTAGATTGAATTATTTTTGACCTGTCAAATAGCGTAAGATTAAAGTGTTCAATTTGTCCAATACTTTAGTTTATGGCCAAATATCTGCAATGTGAATGACAAGCAACACTTTGTGTTACTGCTAATTAGCAAATGTTAGCACGCTAACATGTTAAACTAAATATAGCAAACACTAGACTCTAATTCTTGTTGCATTACAACAAGGCGTTACATCACAGTTCAATTCTTTGGATTTTTGTTTGTATTATTTCTATTTTAAGCCTGTGTTTAAAATAAGCTCAAAGTAAGTGTAAATTGCAAAGTTAATTTGTAAAAAAAAAAGAAAATCGAAAAAAAAGACTCCACTAGTCAGCAGGGTTATATATATATATATATATATATATATATATATATATTGGCAAGAATCTGGCTATATGATACGTATCATGATAAATGAGTAACGATTCAATATATTGCGATACTGTAAGCAAGGTGATATATTGCAATGTTTTAAAATTTAATTTAAGGAAAACTGTCATAGTATGAAGACTGCACCAGAAATACACCATTTTAGAATAGGCAAAAATAACACATTTATGCTGCATGCAAAAAACTGCATGTGATTATCATAAAGTGGACATGTCTGTAAAAGGGGAGACTTGTGGGTACCCATAGAACCCATTTTCATTCACATATCTTGAGGTCAGAGGTCAAGGGACGCCTGTGGAAATGGCCATGGCAGTTTTTCCTCACCAAAATTTAGCCCAACTTTGGAGCGTTCTTTAACCTCCTTCCTGACAAGCTAGTATGACATGGTTGGAACCAATGAATTCCTTAGGTTTTCTAGTTTCATATGATGCCAGTAGCTCCAGCTTTAAAACTGAGCCCGCTACAATCTCAGAAAGATCAAATATGATTTTTAAGAAATTAATTGAACATACAACATAATATCATTTTACTCATGTGTATGTAGTATCAATATTTTCTTACACCCCTGCTAGTCAGAAGCTGACTCAGGTGTGCTGTTGTTACGCAACCAACTCTTTAGTGTCCTTGCAGCACATGAAACAAGCTCTTCTCATTAGCAAGTATTAAGTGTCAGGCATAATCATGTACTTCCTCAAACACTACCGCTTCTCATCCACCTGGGCTGAGCAGGGTGTTTCTCAGGAAAGACTGAGGAATCCAATAGATTAGCATCAAATTCTTGGGAACAGTCGTCCCACTGACTGACAGCTGATTACAAGACAAGTGGACTAGTCTAATTTGATCAGAGCTGTAGATAGAAGCAGCAGTAATAACAACAAGCTCACAGGAGGAGAGGAGAACAACCTGTCACAGACAGATAATGTCTCAGTGAGCTTTCTTACAACACATTGTGTAAGTGACTAAATCTGTCTACAACCCTTTTCATTCAGTAGAGTCGGGATTACCATCCACCCACAAGGTGAGGTGACGATGTTCCCATCTGTGCTTTAATAGTAACCATGAGTGTGTTAAATCTGATGCTGGTCACGACAGCTGGTGTTAAAAAAAAACATCCGTCACAAAAAAAACCTTACGCAGCACAGACAGCAGCCCAATCACACACACGTGCACACATGTGACATGTTCAGACAGCTTTAGTTAATCAGAGTCAGATTTTGACCTTAAGAGCACCAGATAAACGTGGCTGTAGGGAGAAATTTAGATATACTGAAGTCATGAGTTCACCTGGTGCAGCCCTAACCTACTAAAAAATCTCAATCAAGTGGTACTATCCAAACAGCGCACTCTGCAGGGGTGATACAAACTTTTAAGCCTCTGCATCGTCTACTAATAAACACACAGAAAAACAACAACATTTGACCATTTTCACATTTTTCTTTCACATTTTATCCAACTCCAATCAAACAGTACATACATTTGATCTTCCAGGCCTTCTGCACACTGCAAGGAATATAACTCAGGTGTAGAAATATTATAAATTAAATTATAAATGATAGTGCAATAATAAAAAAAAAAATATAAAACCCTTAATTAATAGTTTTGCCTAAAAAAAGTCACATTTCAAATATTTAAACAAGCCTTAAAAAATCCCCCAAAACTCCCTACATTCCGAGAAATAATATTGAGGACTTGACCTCATTAATGATAGCTACGGACCTCAAGAACTATGATAAAAGAATTATGATTTAAATTTCCAAAACAGTAGAAAATAACAAAAAACTTTTTTACCATTCCCATTCTGAAACTCTTAAAGTTATAGATTTTGTGTTTCTACAAAAATTAAAAAGCACAATGACTTTTAAAAAGGAGGAATATGGTTGAAGACCAACTAATGACCTGTTTAAGTGTGCAATATCCACTGCTGAGTTACAAGTTACAGTTAGGAAATAAATAAATAATCAGAGCATGCCAGACTTTACTGAGTAAAGGTTAAAGCACAGAGGTCAATTGAAAGAAGAGGGAAACAATGTTTGCATTAACTCCCAAGTTAACGATCAACTTTGTATTGGCCCGATAAGCACGATGGTTGATGTTAAATAATCATTCAGCTGAGAGCGACATAGAAAAGAAAAAACAAAGGTCAGAGTAAATCCCACATTAAACATTACACGTTACAGTCCACGGGTCAGATTAGATGACAGGAGGAGACATGTCACATGACAAAAACAAAGATCTTACATAACGCTGCATGCGTCTATGTCTGTGTTTCACTGTAAGCCATAATGATTTGTCATTCACCGACTGATATTTTGATTTTAACACGACAACAAATGGTGTCAAAGATGAGACACATCTCCTGTGGATTTTTCTTGGAAGAACTTTTAAAGGATTGTTCTCCAGAGTATAATCTGGATTAGATCATATTTGCGTCACTAGCCTTTACAGACAGCCTTTCTTCTGGCCTCATTGTTTAAACCTCTCTCACACCGTCTTCACACCGTCCATATCTCAACCCAGAGGGCAAAATTGACAATATGAACTGCTGCAGACACTGTTAAATCAGAGTTAGACATTATGTAGTCACATGTTTGCACTGCCACTCGTATGAAATCTGTATATTAAAAAAACTGCAGTGTGTTATCTAATGGCTGCTGCTGTGCCAAGCCTCCTTCATTAGTGAAATTGGGCAGTTATTTCCTGTGGTGTGTTAATCCTCCTGTTGGTGTATTAATGTTGCCTTTTCTGCATCAAATAATCCACTGAACACACTGGAAACACCCCTCCACTGTCGACTGACATCATCATCCAATATGCTGTTTTATAACAGTAATCATCATAAGTGTTGATATCAACAATTTAAATGAAAAAGATGCTGTCATCGCTGGGGCTGTCACACAAACAATAGTAACATCTGTAATAAAAGCACTGCAACACAAGTCACATTTTGTAGAAACAGATGTATTCTCCCACAGAGTGAGGATAAATAAAGTAGGAAAGAAATAGCACGTGGGACATAATTTCATAGTTATTGTTTCTGTATTTTCATAATTATTGTAAATTGTAAAGTTGCAAATCTAATACGACCTATTTGATCTTTAAATGTCCAAACTTTATTTTTTATTCATAGGGGAACAAATAACAGTATACAATCTTTACAAGTGTAGAGTTTTGGTGTGTGCCACCCAGTGTTTTACACATTTATTATTATTTGTAAGTCTTCATCGCCCTCTACTGGCAAATGATAATAGTTCTAGTTAAGACATGAAAAAAAATAAACAAGCCTTTTATACTTTTAACATGATGGAAAATAAAAATCCTCTTGTTTTGTTGTTGTTTTTATCCCATAATAAAATTAAGTAATCTAAAATAGGAATGTAACCATAGATGGGAAAAGAAAAAAAAATAATAATCAGACTAAATTGATAACGAGGATTACCATTAGGTTGGTTGTAATGATGTAAACAAATATCTTTTAACTTCATGGACAAAATCACAGAAGAGGTAATGGGATGTTATTTTAATGGGTGTTTTGTGTACTTTCAGATTTCCACCACAAAGTGTCGCCAGTGTCTTGTGTAAAATCTAACCAGGTCCTCACATCCTCGTACTGTTTGGCACGATTCCATCTCAGGACATAAGAACTGCATGCCATAGATTATTTAAATGTTATTACACCGTTTTAATGTAATTATTATTATTGGCATGTTTTGGTTCCTTGGCTAAAGTTTAACATTTGTTTTTTTCATTCATAAAGTGAGTGAGAATCTCCTGTGAGTCTGTGGTGACAGGAGCTGTCCACAGCCTCGTGTTGCTGAAATCTCTTCAGCTCCTGCAGCAGTCGGTCGATCCTCTATGTCTGGTATACATTAAAAAAATATAGTAGATTACAAACTTTTTTTCACTTTAAGCAGCTACTGAATGTACTGAATTGAATATTTGATCAAGTTTTAATATTTTAATTTCCAAAAACGTCTATATTTATAGAGACTCAGTGATTTTCAGTTGTTTTATTTATGTTTGTGGTGTTTAAAGTCTTCTTTAGATTTATATATAGGCTAACTATGTATACTGTAAGTGGTTGTATCTTATCTTGAGATTAATATCAGATAGATTTTCTCTGGTAAAAGATTTATTGCTGCAGATATCCCAGCTGTGCCTTGTGCGTAAAAGTCTATGAATTTATATATAGAAGCGTTGAAGAATAACACCCAAAGTCAAGCGTCACACACACACTGGACATTAAGAATAAGAATAAGCCTCCTTTTTCTTCCAGGCTCTTGTAGAGAGGGGGGTCGTGTGATGTGCATGGTGCTCACTGCACTGGCTCTTATTGGTTGAAGTGATTTGCTGCCACGGGTTGGAAAATTAACATAAAGGAGGCAAGTGGCGAAGGGATCCACTTGGGGGCAAAGCTGGTGATGCGTCATAGCTCTTGGTGAAAAAGAGGAGACAAAAAAAAGGGGACTAAAATAGGGTTAATGTGCACCAAATGGCCACGAAGTCACTCGTAGGTCTCAGAGCTTGAGCGCAAAAGTGCCACAGGTGATATAGGAGGTATGGACACAGAGACGAGAGGAGTTTGGTGTTGCAAATGAGTAACCAAAAAAACAAACTTTGCCATGTAAAGATGCAGAAATTTCTACCATTTCCACCACGTCACTTCTCTGGGAGATCATGAAACAACATCGGATGTGGCTGAGGTTGAAGACACGTTGAGGAAACTTGAGGAAAAAGCCATCTTCATCACCGATGAGGCAGCCAAGTTCAACCTTCTTCGCCTCTCTCCCTTTTACGCACAGGCGAGGTGAGGATGGAGAGCATCAAATGAGACACCCGAGGTGTTGAACAATCGTGCAGCAGACTGGGAGAAGCACAAATTTTTACAATTTTGAATAGAAAATCATAAAAGAAAAAGCACACATCATGGATGAAGAAGGAGAAGGAGGATCATCATCTGGGCTGGTGAAATCAGCCGCAGTAAAACTGTCCGAGATGGGAGAAAGAACCAAACAGTTAGGCACAGCCATGAAGGATCCTCACCAGCAAAGACGGATCATATTAGTGATCGTCTGCGTGGCTCTCCTGCTGGACAACATGCTCTACATGGTAATCGTGCCAATTATTCCAGACTATCTTGCAGAGCTGGAGAGCGAGCAGTCAGAGCACGTCCACGTAGTGATGCACCCAAACTCTTCATCATCTGCAGCAGCAAACATCACAAGCCAAGAAAAAAGGAACAATTTAGACATCCAGATAGGAGTGCTTTTTGCATCCAAAGCCATCCTGCAGCTGCTAGTCAACCCTCTGTCTGGCACTTTCATAGACAGGGTTGGATATGACATTCCTCTTTTAATTGGACTCATTGTCATGTTTGTGTCCACATGCATTTTTGCAATAGGGGAGAATTACGCGACCCTGTTTGTGGCCAGAAGTTTGCAAGGTCTTGGCTCTGCGTTCGCGGACACATCTGGAATCGCCATGATTGCTGACAAATACACGGAGGAGTCTGAGAGGAGCACTGCGCTGGGCATTGCTCTGGCATTCATCTCTTTTGGTAGTCTGGTGGCGCCTCCATTTGGTGGGATCCTGTACGAGTTTGCTGGCAAGAAAGTGCCCTTCATTGTGCTCGCCATCATCTGCCTGGCCGATGGTATTCTGCTGCTGACTATCATCAAGCCTTTCTCCAACAGGACTAGAGAGAACATGCCAATAGGGACACCCATATACAAGCTCATGGTTGACCCTTACATAGCAGTGGTAGCCGGTGCACTGACAGTCTGCAACATCCCACTGGCTTTTCTGGAGCCAACCATTGCCAACTGGATGGAGACCACCATGCACTCCTCTCAGTGGGAGATGGGGCTCACCTGGCTCCCAGCTTTCTTCCCTCACGTCCTCGGTGTGTATATAACAGTCAAACTTGCAGCTAAGCATCCAAATCTGCAGTGGTTCTACGGTGCATTGGGTATGGTTATCATAGGAGCGAGCTCCTGCACTGTACCAGCATGCAAAACTTTTGGGCAGCTCATTGCACCATTGTGTGGCATTTGTTTTGGCATCGCACTAGTAGACACTGCTCTGCTGCCAACACTTGCGTTTTTAGTGGACGTGCGTCATGTGTCAGTGTATGGGAGTGTTTATGCAATAGCAGATATTTCTTATTCTGTTGCATATGCAATGGGTCCTATAGTGGCAGGTCAGATCGTGCACAATATGGGGTTTGTGCAGCTTAATTTGGGCATGGGTCTAGTCAATGTGCTTTACGCACCAGCTCTGCTGCTGCTGCGCAACGTGTGCCAAATGAAACCATCTTATTCTGAGAGGGATAACCTGTTAGAGGAGGCTCCGCAAGGGTTGTATGATACTATCAAGATGGAGGAGAGGAGAGGTAAGAAGAAAAAGGGCTATAGTTCTGCAGGGAATTGTTTGTCAGTGGATGAAAATGGGTTTGATAACTTTAGAGCACAGCGGTCCTTGTCAGAAGAGTCGTCCGGTCCAGAGTGCACTTAGAGCGGCCACACTCTCACCAACACACCGCCGAAATATTCCCCATGCAGGAGAGATTTGGAGACATGGTTATAGTGAAGTAATTTAAACTTTTATGTAAGTATGTGCAATATAAAAACACACCCAGTCACAAAAATCACCATGGTGTGACCACGCTTTCCAGAGTTTTTTCTTTTCTTTTTTTGACTGTGATTTTCATTGTGTCGAAAAAAGTCTTATGTAGAGTTTGTCATAACTGGACGTATAACTGGAGTTTTTTGTGAGAGATCTAATCAGCTATACTGTTGAATTTTGTGTGTTTCACTGAGTATTGTAAAAAGATATAAATAGATAAATGTGCGTATACAAGATTATATGGGACCAAATTATATGCAGCACATTTCCCCCCTCCTTTACACAACAAAAATAGCCTATATTTTTAGTCTCTGAAGAAACTTTTTTTACTTGCACATCAAAAAAAAGGCCTGATTTTTTCCTTTTTTAGGTTTGTTAAAAAAAAAATTGTGGATTTTAATTTTGTAACAAGTTTGTTATTTATTTTTATTTCAAAATGTTTTTCTGTTTTAAAATTAAATGTATCATAAATAAATGGATTTTTGTACATATGTGGATACATGCACAATGTAAATTGTTAAAACATACGTGGACCTCTACAAAGTGTGTGTGTGTGTGTGCGTGCGTTTGTTTGAGTGTGTGTGTGCGCGTGTATGTTTGAAACATTTTTGTCAAGACGTAGCTATAATGAAGTCAGTTCTCCTTCAGATGAACAAAACATGTATTCATTTATCAATTTGTCGTTTTAATAAATCTCTGTTTGGATCTGTGTGACACTGGTGATTTCATTCTTATTTCAAGCTTCAAAACGAATAAAAAAGAAATAAGCGTGGACCTTATTTCGTTATAGAAATATCATGCATTTAGATTCTAAGAGTGATTCAAACTCCATATTGTAGTAGTAATAAAATGGTTGAAAAAGACATCAGGATTTCATTATGAAAAGGTGAGAAAAATATAAAACTTCCTAAATAACTTTAAAGTTTATTTCACACTTTTCATTCCCACAAGTTAACCTCTCTCGCCGTGCGCAATTACGCACAGATGGAGCGCACTTTAGCCACAATATAATAACATAAAAAACATATAAATCACCAGATCAAAGTGCGCAATAGTGATCACTATTAACTGGATGAAGACTAACCCTAAAACAATTGCTCAATGGTTACAAAAAGTCAAACATCTGTATTCCACATGATGGAATACATGACTGCCCAGGTACAACTGAAATTGCCTATTTTTTAAAAGGAGATGGATGTTGGTTATAGAATACCTTAGTCAGGAATCCTGTACTTAATTGTCTTTGATGTGTAGTTTTTGTAGGCACATATGTGGGTGGATGTGTGTGCACTCCATCCATATGTGGCTTTACTTTGTTTTTGTGTACATGTATGTCAGGTGAGGCCCAGTCTCAAGGCAAAAAAAAAAAATAGCAATAGTTTAGGAAATAGGTTACAACTGCACAACAGATGTGTTTTCCATAAGTGCATCAAGTATTGTCTAAAATCAGGCTGACAAACTCTGCAGAAAAAGCACCATAACTGTCATCTCTGTCGACCATCACAGGACCTATATGAATGACAAACCAAAAAGGGCTCTCACTGCTCTTTTTTCCTATATTAAAATTATTATCGGATGTAGGCAGAGGAGGGGGTGGAGAGAGGCAAGCTGTCAGATAATATGTTCCACGAATAGATGTCGATGGGAGGAGTTTCTTGCCCCAAGGGGGTAGGTAGACAGCAAACACCTTCAGCATCTTTTTCCAGGCGCGCTTTAATGTGGAGCCACACACAGCAGCCTTATGGAGAGCCGAGGGGACGATGGAGAGGTCCAGCAGTCTGAGTGGAGCTTTACACTAATATGGGATTTCACTGAGTGGACGTGGGCGTGCAACAACACTTCTCTGACCTCTTGAGTGGTGGTGCACCGATCAGGTAACTTTTCTTCTTCTCTTTCAAGTAATACATGTTTATTAAAACTTATTATGCTGCTGGATGAGCTTCTTTTACGCACAGCAAGTAAGATTATGCATCTTAAAAGCCTCCTAATTCAATGTTTATGCTCTGAATAAGTGCTTGACCATAATGACTTTTCCTAATTTAATGGGGACAACTGGGTAAACATGAGATTAACATGATGTGTTATCAGTGTCCTCTATGCATTTTGTACGCATCTGTTCTTTGGGATCTTTAAGCTTTTATAAAACATAAGAAATATAGACATTTGCACACATTTGTTTACGTTGTTTTGGCTGATATTGAGGTCACTATCACATGCACTTTCATAATGCTTTAGGGCCCTAACCTGCCATACCTGTAGTAGTGCGAGAACCCTTGAGATTTTCCATTTTCTACCACTGAGGTTTTGTCACAGCTCTTTAACAGTGACTTAGAGGAGAATGTGTCTGAGACTTTTCCTAATTTAATGGGGACAACTGGGTAAACATGAGATTAACATGATGTGTTTTCAATGTCCTCTATGCATTTTGTACACATCTGTTCTTTGGGACCTTTAAGCTTTTATAAAACATAAGAAATATAACCATTTGCACACATTTATTGATGTTGTTTTGGCTGATATTGAGGTCACTATCACATGCACTTTCATAATGCTTTAGGGCCCTAACCTGCCATACTTGTAGTAGTGCGAGAACCCTTGAGATTTTCCATTTTCTACTACTGAGGTTTTGTCACAGCTCTTTAACAGTGAAAGTGACTTAGAGGAGAATGTGTCTGAGACTGAGGATAATGTTGAGGAGGACCCTGATTATGAGACGTTCTCCTCTGATGATAATGAGACCTTTGGGGTTATTTCTCCAGTTGTCTCTCAATCACCAGCAGACACGTCACCTTCCAAATATTAAGTTATTAGGGTCCCTCTCCCCACTTGAACGGGTATTGGATACTGCTAACGTGATCAAAATGGTTCCAGGTCCCACCGGATACACCATCAGCCGTGTCCTAGACATAAAATAAGCATTTGAGCTCTTTAGGACACCATCAATCACAAAGGATATACTCGAGATGACAAACTTAGAGGGGAGGTGCATGTATGGGGAAAAGACTTGGATGTGAGCCACTTGCAAGCCCACATTGGGTTGCTCATTTTGGCAGGAAAGCCCAAAGTCAAAAGGCGAAGCAACAGCAAGCAAATTTGAAGCAATACAGGATGTATAGGACAAGTGGGTCCAGTGACTGCACTTTTCTTTACAATCCAGGCTGGCTGCATGTCGTGAGCGCTGTCCCTTCAGACAAAACATACCAAACAAAACAGACAAAACATCAAAATACGTGCAGCATGTGATGCCCAGTTCAGATATGCATGGAATATGCAGGTGTAGACTGGGAACCCCCGTGTGGATGCACCTGAAGAGAATCAAGTTATGTTTGATGTTTGGGGAGTTATGTTTTATCTAAAGGAGTATTAACAAAGAGACATAAAGTATCTGGTAATAATTTTAATTACAATCATTTTCTGGAGGTTTAAATTGAAATATTAGTACAAATTTAAAATATATATATATATATATATATTCTAATTGTTAATTTAAATTGTTTTCAATCAAACCAACTTGCATCCAATAATACAGAATTATCTACAATTTTATATATATTTTTTTATGAAAATGCCATTAAAGAGTGAAACTGCACTGAAAATAAATACATTTTTTCACCTTATATTAACTGAATTTACATTTGTTTTAATAAAAAATAAGCTTTTAAGACTGACAGAGATAAAAATGAGTTTTTAAGATGCATATCTCTTTGCAGTGGTGAGCTATGAGGCGCAGCTGGAATTCAAGGACATGCAGCAAATTGCATTAGGCTGCAAAATGACGAAGAATGGATGCCTGCTGGTTCACTTTCAGACAACACTATGTAGCTCCATTGCTCAGTGGGCCTAATTTTATTTACTGTATTTTCTTTTTTTTTTTTAACTTCTGTTCTCTCTCTCAAATGTCTTAACGTGCTTCGTGCAGGGAAGACTGACCTCAGATCATCTCTAGAGGCTTTCTACATTATTTCCTTTTGACTGGACTGGAATGCAAAGATGCCAATCTTGGAGAAAGAGACGGCCAGAGACCGACACAGCCAAGTATGAAAACATGTCATTGTATCTATAGTAAAAGTGTTTTTCTTTACATCAGCACTCATTCTACATTTTCTCTGTTTTATTACACTAATTGACCACTAGAGGCGAAAATCACAGCAGGCCTCTCACCAGTGGTGGTTCTAGGAATTTTTAACTGGGCTGGCAAAGGGATGTTTAGGAGGTGGCCATCATTCGTTTTAACGGCATTAATTTCCTTAATGCATTAACACAACTTCTGATTTTTAGGTTGTAGCGGCTCAGTTTAAAAGCTAGAGTGAAGATACTGGCATCATATGAAACTAAAAAACCTAACGAATCCATTGGTACCAACCATCATACTAGCTTGTCGTGAAGGAGGTTAAATAACGCTCCAAGCGTACGCTACATTTTGGCGAGAAAAAACTGGCATGGCCATTTTCAAAAGGGTCCCTTGACCTTTGACCTCAAGATATGTGAATAAAAATGGCAGTACTGACAACTGTTGTTGACTGTCAGGCTTGAGTTTGCCCTGTTATGATTTGAGCATATTTTTATGCTAAATGCAGTACCTGTGAGGGTTTCTGGATAATATTTGTCATTGTTTTGTGTTGTTAATGGATTTTCAATAATAAATATATACATATATTTGCATAAAGCAAGCGTATTTGCCCACTCCCATGTTGATAACAGTATTAAATACTTGACAAATCTCCCTTTAAGGTACATTTTTGAACAGATAATTAATTAATTTGCGATTATTCACAATTAACTATGGACAATCATGTGATTAAATACTTTAATCGATTGACAGCCCTAATTAATATTCTACTAATAATAGGCTAAAACATAAGTAGGCTACATGCATACACATAACTGTCAGTCTCCCATTTTGCAAAACCTTTATAGTCAAGTAGGTTAACATTAACACAAATAAAGAGGACCTTTTTCTGAGCTCATTTACAAAAATTAAGACTATTAAGTAGTCAAATGCTATAAGAAAACCACCATACAAAAATGCATAATGCAAACCTTGGGTTCTATCCAAACCAGTTTTGCGCTGTGAACCAGCCTGACTATTTTACATTTTGATGGGAGAATGGGTCGGTTCTATTTTCCTCCAAATTAACTGAAAATAACTAATCTGAGTCATAATCTTTAATTATATATAATGTATACCATATAGCATATGTTGATATAATAAAACAAATAGGCTGAATGTTAATAAAGAACAGGTTCTGACCATATTTAAGGCTGTTAAAAGTCATGGATTTTGTTCTGTAGAACAAACTGTAAGGTGTTAATCAATCCCTGCCATGGTACACCAACACCAATGTACAGGCGTGTTTTAATCTGAGGAGACGAGCATGAAGTGACTGGATCGGCAACATGGATCATTACAGATGATGTGATTTTTGAACAAAGCGACAATGTGTATTAGCATCTTCAGGTTCCTGAGCTTTATTATAAGAAATAATGCTCTGACCTGTAGCTAAACCTATGCAAGTATTTGTGACCATGGATCTATAAGAAGCCATTCAAAGAGCTGATGAGGTCTTTTACCAAAAGGTAGGCTACTCTGAAATAACGAGTCTCGCCTTTACATACATGCCCACTTTATGATAATCACATGCAGTTTGGAGCAAGTCATAGTCAAGTCTTGAGTTTGTCATGTAATGAATTGAGCATATTTTTTATGCTAAAAGCAGTACCTTGTGAGAGTTTCTGGACAATATGTGTCATTGTTTTGTGTTGTTAATTGATTTCCAGTAATAAATATATACATATATTGCATAAAGCAGCTTATTTGCCCACTACCGTGTTGATAAGAGTATTAAATACTTGACAAATCTCCCTTTAAGGTACATTTTGAACAGATAAAAGTATGATTAATTTGCGTATAACTATGGAAAATCATGCAATTAAATATTTTAATGGATTGACAGCCCTAATTAATATTCTAAGAGACTAATAAGTAGTCAAATGCTATAAGAAAATCACCATACAAAAATGCATTATGCAAACCCTGGGTTCTATCCAAACCAGTTTTGCACTGTGAACCAACGTGACTATTACACATTTTGATGGGAGACTGGGTTGGTTCTGTCTTCCTCCAAATTAACTCAAAATGACTAATCGGAGTCATCATCTTTAATAATATTTAATGTATGCCATACATTATAGCATATGCTGATATAATAAAGGCAATTAGGTGAAAAGACAGTTATGCAGCAGAAATTACAATATCAAATTGGTCACCCCTTTAAAACCACGCATGCCTTTCACCTTTCAGACATTGAAATAATAGTATTATTTTGTGTTTAATCCACATTGAACCAGTGGTAGATTAAGTTATGATGAAGTCTGCATTTTGTTTACTATGGTTTGATCACCTTTGAATCTGTTTTTTTTTTTTTTGTTTTCCTGAGTAACACTTACTAAAAATAAAAAATAAAATCTACACAATCTCTATTTCCAGGAATCACAACTTATATTACAATTCCAATGTACTGGTCAATATTAACATCTTGAGCTACTAACAGTACCGTTATGCAAATGATCAAACATCAGACAGAAAAGATAATCAATTTGCGTTTCCCATCATTATAAAAACAAGAGTATCAAGTCCCAGAGGGCTGTAGGATTTATTCTCAAACAGGCCTCGAAGCATTTAGGATGAATTATTAACTCAGGTTCTAATAATAAAAGCATAAAGAAAAGATGTGAGGGAATTACCCCTTTAACTAATGAACCCTCGGTGAATCAGAGGAAAGACACAAAAATGCTGAACAGCTGCTGTCCTTTCAGTACTTGTTATGAGTATTTGCACCAATCTGTTGTTTTTTATGACATCAGGTGTTGGAAAAGATCCCCGTGCCTCCACTGAAACAAACCCTCGACACTTACTTGAAGTGTGTCCAACACCTGGTGAAGGAGGAGCAGTTCAAGAAAACAAAGGCCATCGTGGAGAAGTTCGGGGCTCCTGGAGGCGTCGGAGAGGTTCTCCAGAAGAAGCTTTCAGAGAGGAGCGACAAGACGACCAACTGGGTAAACTCTCAGACCTGCAAGATAAAAAAAACAAAAACATTGCTGCTTTGCCTCCTCAGTCGTTCACCTGTATCAATAAAGATTAGTTGGTTTTATTAGTCTGTAAGAGTAGTTGGATGTGTTTCTCCTTTCTAGTTCATCAAGCGTTCATTTGGAAAACTCAATACAGTCACTGCAAAATCATTCTCTAATGATTTTTCTTCAGTCGATACACTATTTGTATCATTCATTATCATTATATTCCAATTCATTGAATTTGACCTTTTATAATACATTTTTTGTAATCAGCATCAGCTTTGATTGTGTTTTTTTTTTTAACAAGGAGTTATCAATCTCTTTATCTGCTCTATTTAGTCTGAAAATAAAAATGAATGACATCAGATTGTTCTAACATAACATAAAAATAAATAAAAGAGTTGAAGAAAGTGAAACAATTTGCGATGAAGATTTATTGAAGCTTTTGTTGCTTCAATCGCTCCACCTCCGTCTGGCTGATCGGTGAGTCCACAACTCATCCAGCTCAGTGGAATCTATCATGCTCCCACTCTCACACTGACTCCCACTCCCACTCCCCTTTTCATCTGGCAGTGATACACTGTGATGGGTTTTACTTTTACTCCGTTGCCCACAGGTCTCAACTCTGAAAGTAATAACTCGAGTCCAAAACGCTTAACGGAGCCAGATTTCTCAAAAAGCCTCCCCTGTGTTTTTATGTAGGTCTATGACTACTGGCTGGAGGACATGTACTTGAACAACAGGTTGGCCCTACCGGTCAACTCCAGCCCTGTCATGGTGTTTCCTAAGCAGACGTTCAGAGATCATAAAGACGCCCTCAGGTATGTGCTTGACTTTTGGTTCTGCTATTGTAAAACGTTTGCATGTGCTTAAACTTTATCCATCCTCCTTCGTTAGCTGTGAGTCACCAGAGACTCTGAAACTACTGCTGCTAACTGTATAGGTCAACTAGAAGAGCAATTAAAAAGAAAACCTTATCCTTAGTGACAATATGAAAAAAATCCTGATTATCCAAATAGTTGCAGATTGATTTTCTCACAATTGACTAATTACTTCAGATCTGTTGGAAACCCTCTTTCTCCCCTAACTTTTCAGTAATTTAAGTCCAAAAATGCACCAAAAAAAACAAATCACAATATTTCACATCACATAATATCTCCCAGAATGCACTGAACATCACAGATTGTTGGTTGCAGATGAGAGCATGTGAGGGTCAAGCGACCACAGTTTTCCATCGACGACACAACGCCATCACTAAAAACACAAAGTACACAGTATATCACTCAGTTCTGCAGCCACTGACAGCATTTATGTTCCTCTCAGCAGGCACGGCCTCAGATTAAGATCTGAATTACAGACATGGAGAATATCACTGGCATCATCTCTTGGCCATATCTCCGTTACCCATTATTAAATGAGCCGTGGTCTAACCAGACATTACACCAGTCCAACCAGCTCTGTAACTCAACATTAGCTTTTGTCAGCTCACGCCGCACTAACTGAATATTTCCAGAGCACCCCGAGCTGGTAATCTACTGACACAGACACTTATTAGATTGGGAGTGACAGGGCCAAGCTCTCCGCAGAGACTGCTAGTCAGGCCTCATTTAGGGGTGTGGTGCGCTGCGGCCGCCTCCTTTGTATTGATCTGGCTTTGAACGTAATAACACCAAGACAAATGACATACAACATAAGACCTGACAGGGCTCTGTGTTTTCCCTATTTGCCCGCACCGCCCACTCACACATACAGACTGGCTCTATCTCTCTCTCTCTCTCTCTCTCTCTCTCTCTCTCTCTCTCTCTCTCTCTCTCTCTCTCTCTCTCTCTCCCAAACGCAGATAAACGCACACAGCTCACCCACTGTATCCTAGTAATTTACCATAATGTGATTACTGTTAGTCCTTTGAGAGATGACAGCAGATCTAATTATAATCACCGGCCAAGTTCGCTGTGTATGTTCTGTGTTTCATGTTTTTTTTTTTTTAAATTGCAAACTTCTCACTCTTTTAAGGTTTGCTGCTCGTCTCATCAGAGGAGTGTTGGACTACAAGGCTCTCATTGATGCGTAAGTTTAACCTGTAATGGATTACCTGTCACCCCCTCAGCATCCACCTGCATGCCCTATACCTCATCTATGTAATCTCCACAGGGTAAAGTAGGTGAATTTAAGATGAATATGAAGTATAAGTGATAAAGTGAGAGTCTAGAGGTAATTTCATGTGTGTAATGTCTCTCAGGCGAGCGCTGCCGGTGGATCTTGCTCGAGGCCAGCTAGCTGGGACCCCTCTGTGCATGGAGCAGTACTACCGCCTCTTCAACTCCTACCGCTACCCGGGGCTAAAGACAGACACACTGAAGGTCCAGATGAACGCAGCCTCCTCGGCGCCGGAGCACATCATCGTGGCGTGCAAGAACCAGGTCAGCACGCCGGCCTCTGATGAGGAGACTTTTCACACTCCATCACACATCTTAACTGAAGACTGTGTGTCCTGTCCATGTGAGAGAGAAAATAGAAGTAAGGATGTTTTAATATTACATTCAGAGTTTATCGATAGATGCTGAGAGGTGAGAGGTCAGGACGTCACATCAGACATGAGTCATGACTTTCAAATGCCTTTTTTCTTACCACCAGATATGTGGTGGATTTACCACTACGTGCAGCAATACTGGCCTCTAGTGCAGATAAACTATTCCTTCATCAGATTTCAAAGTATAGGACTATTCTGAGCATCGAAACAGACAAATTATCATATATTCTGTCAAGGTGCCATCTTTGAAAATAATGTGTTGCTGATATACAGGCATGACCATTTGCATTGAACTGAAAAAGTCAAATTCCTCCATCCTATTGAATGTTATCGGCCCTGAATACAAGGTTTATCTTCCAGTAACAGGCAGTAGGAAAATATAAGGACATTAAATTCATAAAACGCTTAATTACAAACATGTCTCAAAGGACTTTAAAGAGGATGAGCTTGTCTACATTAAATAAATAAGTAATGAATCACAAAACAAACTGATGTATAACAGTTTGTTAAAAAAAAAAAAAAAAGGGGAGCAAATTACAGTGCAAGATACAAAATTGTGGTACAACAGGCTTACCTAAACTACTGTTACTATGTCACACCTACTCCTCACCATCTGACAGACCGTTTGTATACAGGGCAGGCTAAACAATATCACATCTATTATTAGGTCATCATTGACAGATTTTATCTATAATTTACATTTCTTAAAGGGATGGAGAGCAAGGCCTGAGTATGCACGGCTGTATTTCAGTTTGAAAACACTGTGCCTTTATAAAGCATAATGTTATCTAACGATGTTAAAGTGTTTTTTTTAAAATTGGCCAGAATATGAAATAATTTCCGTATTATGTCTGTATAGATATCTAAAGAACGTAATCATTGACAAACACTTTTATCTTTGGGGCTGGCTGAGCAGGAAATAGTAAACAGAAAATAATATAACAGACACTTGGAGCCGTCTTCTTTCACGATTCCCAGCCAGACTCCCTGGAAGGAGAACAAACTGGAAGATTTTCTATTCGTAAGAGACGTTTTCTAAAGTTTACAGCATGGTGGAAGCTTAATGCTGTCCTACAGTAGGACTATATGAATCATATCAACGCAGTTACTCTTCGGTTAGACATTTCATTTTAATTGCTCTGGTCTGAACAGCTGATCAAATCAGACAAAAGACTTTAGGTAATTGGTGATCATATATTCTTATTCAAATACATGGTCCTAGTATACAGGTATCCTAGTATGTGTTTCTCAACTGATCATAATTAAAAATTGACATCTTTCACCAGTATTTACAAATTACAGGTTGTCTTTCTTTCTTTAAGGCAACACTAACCCACTCCCACATTGCCCTACCAAGCCAGCGTACCTACAACGTGTAGTCTGTGCCATTTCCCCCATATTATCTTTGAGTCCTGACTGATAATCCTCTATAGAGACCCCATAAATGCATAAAACCCCCGTCGCCAACATCTGCAGGTCTTAGGTCCAAGGCTACCATTTTGATTACATTTAGCTCACAAATTGTACCTTTAAATTACCACGGAAAAAGGACACAGTAGGCGCTCTCACCTGGAAACGGTTCTGGGAACTATCAATCTGTGGCACATAAGGGCCCGTCCCTATGGAGATACAGGCTGTTAACTAAATTACTGCTAACTGAATCTGCCAGAGCTACCTTGAGTCGCGTGTTTAACTGATGGCAGTGGAGGAGCCATATTTTAGGTAGCAATTGGCCATTTAAGCCCTTACCATAATTACTAGTGTCCTATTTATTTCAGCTGCTCAAATACTGCACTATAGTAACAATAAGCGCAGATATAAATGACACTTCGTAGGCAAGAACACACACAAAATATTCATTATTGAAGTTGCATCATGTGATGCAGGACATAACGGAATAGTTGAGGAACACGTGATTTCTGTAATCTATTTCTCTCACTAGTTTTTCGTGTTGGATGTAGTCGCAAACAGCAAGCAGCTCAACGAGACGGAGATCTTATCCCAACTGGAGAAAATCATGAAAATGGCAGAAAATGCCGAAGAGAGACTCCCTCCTTTAGGTATCCTGACATCTGACGGGAGAACAGAATGGGCACAAGCCAGAGATGCACTAACAAAAGGTGTCAGCTGTTTCTCTAATTTCTATCAGAAGTTTTAAACAACTGCAAACAATTTTCAGACAAATAAAACCAAAGCCAGATCTCATCTCCTTCCCTTCCTCCGTCCAGATCAAACCAACAGGGACTCTCTGGCTCTGATCGAGAGCTGTGCGTGTCTGGTGTGCCTGGATGAGCCCAGCGGCCTGGAGCCTACAGACACCAACAGGGCCCTGCTGATGCTGCATGGAGGCGGCCGTGAGAAGAACGGGGCAAACCGCTGGTATGACAAGTCAATGCAGGTAGGGCTACATTCGAGGCACTTAAAATCCTCCATGAATGAAGAGTTTGGGCTGTTAGCTAGTCCTCCTTCTCTCAGTTTGTTGTAGGAATGGACGGGATATGCGGAGTTGTGTGCGACCATTCGCCATTCGAGGGGATAGTGATGGTGCAGTGCTCTGAATACCTGATGAAGTACATGTAAGTCAGCCCATCGCAGCAAGATATAAGCATACACTGATTATTGTTGACGCAATGAATGCTGCTGAGGCCAACAGTGAAGAGAGATACAAGTGATGTTGTTGCCCTGAGCAGAACAGGAAGTCCCTCCAAGATGGCGAGGGCGTCCAGCATCAGAGAGATTCCCCCTCCAAGAAGGCTGCTCTGGAAATGTAACCCACACATCCAAGGACTCTTAGCAGCATCTGGAGACAGACTCAAGAGGTAAGACCAACACAAACTAACACCACATCTACAAATAATTCTCTCCATAGACATCATGTTTCATATCTTCTGCTCTTTCTCCGTCAGGCTGGTGAATAATCTTGACATGGATGTTGTCAAGTTCAACGCTTATGGGAAAGAATTCATCAAAAAACAGAAGATGAGTCCAGATGCGTTCATACAAGTTGCCTTACAGCTTGCATTTTACAAGTAAAGTACATTCATGATCTCCATCTCTCAAATTTGGCCATAAATATGCCCATTGAAATTCTGATATCGCCGTGATCGTGTCTCGTCATACAGATGCAACAGAAGGCTCGTGTCCACTTACGAGAGTGCGTCCATTCGGCGTTTCCAACAAGGTCGGGTTGATAACATTCGCTCTGCCACCCCCGAGGCCCTGGCCTTTGTGATGTCCATGACAGACGAGAGGGCCGCTTTCACCGTGAGTCATTTTTCTCACTTTGACCCCAATTACTGTACTAACTCCCACATTACTGTTCATCACGCCTGCTTAAATGAAACAGGTGCGACCAGCCACCTCGGCACGCCAAACCGTGTGTCCCCATTCAAAACAGATGATCTCCCAGCAGATTAACTGGGTCTATGAAAAATGAATTTACTGGCTGTGCTGCTCTCTTTTTGTACAATGTGAAAAATGCACTTTTTTTAATCTAAATTATTTTTCACTTCTCCAACAGGATTCAGAAAAAATTAGACGATTGAGGGATGCAATTGATGCCCAGACAAATTATACAATTAAAGTAAGTATTTCAAACCAGGTTTTTGTCACTATATTAATTATTCTGGCTGTCGCGGACAGAATTTTAATGTGTAAACTAAACATTTTCATCTCAAAATATCTTTTGAGTATCAAACATTCACTCCCTGGAGACTTAAAGGAATAGTTTGACCTTTTGGGAAATGCACTTACTTGCTTTATTGCTGAGAGTTATATATAATATTGATACCATTATAATGTCTGTATGGCAATTATAAAGCTCTGGCCAGAGCACTGTTAGCTTAGCTTAGAGCAGGAGTCTGCGACCTGCAGCTCTGGAGCCACATGCAGCTCTTTAGCTCCTCTCCAGTGGCTCCCTGTGGATTTTTAAAAATGGAAATGAATAACTGTTTTTTGTTTACATTTTCATTTTTATTTATCATTGTTGTAGGTCTATGATACGGAGTATTAGGGCCACATTGAGGAAAAATAAATAAATCTGAGATTTTGAGAATAAGGTCATAATATTACGAGAATAAAGTCATAGGTTTACGAGAAAAAAAGTCATAGTATTATTAGAATAAAGTCATAATATTATAAAGTAGTAATTTTACGTGCTATTTTCTTTTTTTCTCGTATATTATGACTTTATTCCCGTAATATTACGACTTTTTCTCTTGAAGTTATGATTTTATTCTCATAATATTACAACTTTTTTTCTCGTAATGTTGCGACTTTTTTCTTGTAAAGTTATGACTTTATTCTCATATGACTTTATTCTGGAAATCTCAGATGTTTTTTTCCCTCACTGCATTAGACTTATATACTCTACTTAGACTATAAACTATTATAGGTCAAAACAGCGCTAAATTTGGCTAAATTACAAAAAGGCAGAGGTGGTAAAACAAAGAGCCGTTTGGGAGTCGAAAGAGCCGGCTCTTCTTGGTGAGCTAAGCCAAATGAACCGGCTCACTAAAAAGAGCCGGAATTCCCATCGCTAGTCTCAACGTCTCTCAACCGCCCACGCTCTCAACAAGGCGACAACGAGCCGGCGGCTCGCAGCTAACAGTGGTAAACAGAGCAACAACAGCAAAAGTGGTGACAGGGATAACAAGTTTTTACCTGACGCAAAGGTAGGGAACCTGAGTGTGGGTGCTAGTTCCCGCGACTGACGCTGTCAGTCGGTCGTTATCAGTTGTAACTTCCATATGAGAGCAGTGATGAGCAGCAGCTGTTAATTAGCTAGTAGTGACGCTCAATGTGACGTCCACATGCACGAGCACGCAATTAAAAGGTACACGCTGCACGCCCGGATGTTTAAACAACGCAAGAAACTCTCCAGACAGATTGTTTTTTTTTTCCTAAAATGTCTCTTCTGATAGTAAAGGTTGCTGACCCCTGAGCTAAGGTAATACAGTGATCATGGTCTGCAATCTAATATGTGACCCGTGGGCCTGTGAATAACTCCTATGCTCATATTGAGTTCCTAATTGAAAATACTTCATTAGCATTAAGAAAAAAAATATATTTTTCAGGCTATTACAGGAATGGCAATAGACAATCATCTCCTCGGGCTTCTGAGGATCGCAAAGGAGCTCAACATGGAGAAGCCAGAGATCTTCTGTGATGAGACGTATGTGGCCAGTAACCAGTTCATCCTTTCTACCAGTCAGGTAACTGTTGGAATACACTGGACTTAATGATATGAGCAACAGAATGACAAGCAGTCAGCAGGTGCTGTTTATGCAGAGCAATTTACATTCAGTGGCAGATTTCTTTTTACTTCTATCTTGCTTCTGTCTGTGTGTATTGTTTTAGCTAGGACGCACACATCATGTTGGAAAGAGAGAACAAAAGGAGGAAGACAGCATATGTAGCCTCTCATTTAGTGGAAGTGATTGCACCTGAGGGGGGCGGTTCCTTTCCAGATTGTTTTATCCTCCCTGCCTCAGGTGTGGTCATATATGTCTTTTCGTGGGGATTTTTAACACTAACATAAACGTTTTCTCCCTTGAAATGATTACTTCTGGATGAAGTTAGAGAATACAGAGGAGATACTGTTGCGTAAATACTGGTGCTGATAATGTTTTGCTGCTTTGCATATAATCCATCGCAACTTCCTCCTCTTGTGAGCATGACGTATAATGATGGGGAAAAAAAAAACCTGCAACAGAAATAGATATATACTAATTCCTATTTTTGCAAACTTAACACAGTTATTTTTATATAATTCAAGGTGAGAAAACGCAGCCCATACAGGCTGAGTATCCACTTGCAAACACCGTAAAGTCAATAAAGGTTCAAATGGCCTACGGAGAGGCCTCTCAAAGAGTCACTGAACTCTAGTGTAGTCATTTAAATATGGACTGAGAAACAACACCACAAAACTTAAACAAAATGCTCAAGACTAAGTAAAATGTGTAGTTTCTGCTGGTGTTTGGGGTCCTCACAGAGGGCTCTGTGCTTACTGTTATAGTGTTTTTAATTGGAGACCCTGCCAGACTCATCTACTGCTCTTTGCATTGAGTTTATTCACTTAGATCATATCTTTATTTCGCTTTCCTGACAGCACTGGAACCCAACACTCGTAATAATTATATATTTTTTTTTACTAATATCCATTCCTTAAGGCAGCCACATACATATGGAGCACATACATTATTAATCCTCAGCAGGCTACTATTACAGCTACTCTCTATCGCTAGTGAATAAACTTCTATAGTGATTCAACCCACACCGTGTACATCATAACTTTTCTATTTTAAACATTTTGTGTCTGCAAGCTCTTCTGGTAAACTGAAATTGATGCATTTTACATTTCTGAAAGAAGTTTCTACAAAAAATTCATCTAAATGTGAAGGGAAAATATATCAGAGCAATCTCCCAGTGGTGTTAACATCACTTCGACCAAGTGAAAGATGTTGACCTCTGTAACATCTGCAGGGTTAAAGCAGCAGTTGCTGCATGCTGTTGGATGTAAACTGACACAAGAGTAATAAAACTGTTACTGGGTAGAAAATGTAATTTAGAGCAAATCAATTTATAGAAAATGTATGACCAACTATATTATTAATTAATTCATCTTTTGGGAGGTTGGTTTGACAAAATAAGCTATTTGAAAACGTCATCTCAGGCTCTGAGAACTTATGATGAGCATCTTTTTATCTATTTTCTGGCAGTTTAAGCACTAAATGATTAATCCAAAAAAGAATCAATTGATTAAGCAATAATACAAATTGTTAGTTGAAGCCCTAATCTGATAAATGTTTCTTTTACTGGTCTAATCCAGACTGTGTCCTCTTGTATCTAGGTTCCTACCACAGTGGAAATGTTCTGTTGCTACGGCCCGGTGGTGCCCAACGGCTACGGCGCCTGTTACAACCCGCAGTCAGACCACATCATCTTCTGCGTGTCTAGTTTCTGGGAGAACACGCAGACGAGCTCGGCCGTTTTCGTCAAAGCCCTGAACGAGGGCCTGCTGGAAATCAGGGACCTGTGCAATACAAGCAGCGCTGCGGCTCCCAAAATGGCTGCTAGCAGCCAGGGAGCCGGCCAGCCTCGTAAATCAGGGAAGTAAGCCATAATACTGAGAGAGAGTACGCCCTCTCAGGATGCTCCACTCAGCACTCTTATAGACTTAGACTCAGTAGTTGAGATGCCGTCGTGTGTCTTTGTTGTCTGTGCAATAGTGTTACCTTTAACCACAAAATGCAAAAGCCTTAAAGTTAATATATATAGTATGTAAATATAAAAAAATGTGAATGAAAACTGGAAAAGTTTTTTTTTTTTTTTTGGGATGTGTGTAAACATCATAATGATTTCGGGTCCAACGATGACCCTGTTTGACTCGGCAGACTGAGATTAACTGGTCTGCTGCCTTTAGGAAACTGAAGCCATGTCCGCTTTGTAGCACTGATGAGAGGGGCAACGCCTCTATCAGAGTGAATCAGCTGAGTGATCCCAATGTAGATCTTACACACGTAGAGTAGTAATGTAATATAGATGAGAGGATTCTGTAAAAAAAAAAAAGAAATGTGTATATTTAAGTGACTTATAACAATCATGACATCCTGTAAATGTGATCCTGTTTCACTTTGTGTGTGCCATTATATTAACAACACAACTGGATCAGTTATATCAGCACATTCTCATCCCAACTTGTCACATACTGACGCTTTGTCAGACTTCTAGACGTCACTTTTTCCATCGCACTAAACACGTGTTGGCATCACTTTTCAGTCACAATAAACACGTGCTTAAAGTTGAGAATTAAACAAAAACACGTGCTTAGGTTTAGGCAACAAAACCACCTAGTTAGGTTTAGGAAAAAAAACAACATGGTTGGGATTAAAATGACTGTTTTTTACAGTGCAAATGTGACTTGACGTGAACACGGGACACAAACGAACAGCTGATTGTAAAGTGAAAGTGAAACGTAACGCACGGACACGAACAGCGGTCTCCTGGATGAAAGCCCTGTGTTTGTTGGACCCATCCACCTGCCCCGTGTGTCTCTTTCGCTTTTTCTAATACATCACCAAAGCACTTTCCCTGAGCGTTTAATGTTGCCGCGGATGGGTTTACATTGTGGTTAATGGAAAGCCTGGTGCGTCTCCTACTGCCGTGAAAGGGTGCCTCATACATCGGTATCGAACGCCGACGGCTGTGAAACAGCGTCTGTATTTGACGCCATGGGAATGAGAACGGGCTGGTTATATTATATACTAGATCCATTTTAATGTGCTAAAGTTATGTACATTTTTTTTATTCTATTGACACCATAAGGTCGCCAAAGAGGTTGTGTAAATGTGAAGTCTGTCTGATGAGGCACTTTAAGATATTTATTTATGAATAACTGTAAATGTAGAAGACTGAATAATGTGTGCAGAATGAAAACATGTGGTTTCAGTGGCACATTTGAAGTCGTCTAGTTGTACTATATGTATGTTACATATTATAGCAATAGTTAATAAGTGTAGAGTGTAATGAACAGTGCTACTTTAGAAGTAAAATACAGTCCAGTGGTGAGTGAGGCAAACCACTGTGTTCATGTGTATATAAGTGTTCTTTATTTGCACTTAGAGGTAGAATGAGGGATGTATTGTTATACTGTAGTGCAATAACACAATAGCAAGTGCAGTGAGGGTATTATGTGCAATTTACCGAACCAATCATTAGATGCATGTAGCTTATGTAATATCTATTTTTGATACTCAGAAATATCAAAATATTATCAGGAACATTCAAATTAATTATGGCAATCTGCACCATGCATGCTGTTTGGGTCAAACATGTTCATTCAAGTACTGTGACTTGGATTCTTCTACAAAATGTATGTCGTGTTTCAATCTGTGGTGGTTCATGTTACTGCAAATCAAATCTGTAGCGGTGAAAATGTGAGGATATTTGTTGTACTGTATGCAGATGACACTTGTTTATGTATCTACCAATCATCAGCCAAAGTGAATGTGAACCATGTAGATCCATGTCAAGAAAAAGACTATAAGCGACACATGTTGCATGTTTATTCTTACATACTAAGTGTATTTTTATATGTTCACATGAAAAGAGTATATAATGATATAGTAAAATATTGATAAAGGGTACACATTAGTAACAAAAATGCCTTAAAATAAAGTGATGCAAACAGTTTTCCTGCCAGATGTAATATTCTATAAATGTTTAATGTTTTACCTCTGATGTTAATTTGTTCCTACTTGGTGTTTGACGTCTAATCTGAGTGATACATGTAAAAAAATTTAATATTTGTCATGTGTCAATAAGTGGCGTTTCCCTTTGTCTCATTCATAAAAAGTAACTAATAATCTCTGTGAGTAAATCTGGCTGTTATGTCTATTGAACCACGGCACTGTATTAATGTAACCTGTTAAATTAATGTTACACTCGTCCATGATAACAGTTTTGTGAGTGATATAATTAATGTGTAACACAGGGAGAATAGTGTTTTTTTAGCAATTTAATATTCAATGAATGTTCAGTGAAAACTGTTTATCATTATGAAAAATAAAACAAAAAGGCTGATTTATTTTTTTAGGCTACAACAATATTTTGTTGGTAGAAGAAGACATTGTTAATTTAAGCTGTCATGTAGAAAAAAAATTATTCCAGAAATAAAATGACCTTCAAACTATCTAATCGTGTCAGTTTTTTCTGTTCAAATCGATGCCCCGTCTAGCTAATTTCCTTAATATATCATTCTAAAAGTAGTTTGTTGGCACAGTACGGTATAATGGCCATAAAAAAAAAAGGGGCAATCACATTAAATTGTGTTGCTGTCTGGGAGGGTTACACCACGCAGTCACAGTACTGAATGCCACATTATTTAGTATTGCCACAATTAATACAACCACTGTGGTATGTTGCTATGCTTTAAATTACAGTGGATACTGACTTTTTTAAGTCTTCTTATATTGTGTCACTGTTTCAGTGTGACCGTACTACACACTCTAACCCAGGTTACAATTACTACATAGTATGAAATTGGGACGCAGCTTACTACTTCAAACCGCTTGTACAATATAATACAAGCTACCTGCAGCAGAAGGATTTTACTTTGAGTCCAGAAGTCCTTTAATTGCGCCATTAACTCCTACATTTCCAATACTCATACTACCATACTGTTTAGTATGCCAGAAAAAGATGTAGTATATCCCAATACATAGTATGTAAAAAAAAATACCAGTTTGTCCCACTGCATCTGGTCATATTTTGCAGTATGCAAGCCAGCATGCTTTTCTCACTATTCTGACCCACAATCCTCTGCGCAGCGGAAGATACTTCACATCAGTAAGATGACAGCCTGACTGCTCATTCATAGATATCACATACACTCACCGGCCACTTTATAAGGTACAAAGTGTACCTTATAAAGTGGCCGGTGCTAGTACCGGGTGGTCTTCTTCTGCTGTAGCCCATCTGCTTCAAGGTTGGACGTGTTGTGCCTTCAGAGATGGTATTCTGCATACCTTGGTTGTAACGAGTGGTTATTTGAGTTACTGTTGCCTTTCTATCATCTCGAACCACTCTGCCCATTCTCCTCTGACCTCTGACATCAACAAGGCATTTTCGTCCACACAACTGCCGCTCACTGGATATTTTCTCTCTTTGTCGGACCATTCTCTGTAAACCCTAGAGATGGTTGTGCGTGAAAATCCCAGTAGATCAGCAGTTTAATACTCAGACCAGCCCGTCTTGCACCAACAACCATGCTACGTTCAAAGTCACTTAAATCCCCTTTCTTCCCCATTCTGATGCTCGGTTTGAACTTCAGCAAGTCGTCTTCACCACCTCTAGATGCCTAAATGCATTGAGTTGCTGCCATGTGATTGGCTGATTAGCTATTTGTGTTAACAAGCAATTGAACAGGTGTTCCTAATAAAGTGTCCGGTGAGTGTATATTAGATATATGAGCAAGAGGGTCAAAGTTAAAGTTAAACTCAAAATGAAGTTTCCCTGTTGTTTCATGTACAGCTCACCCAGCAGCTCCACAACGACATAACAGAAATTAACCGACATAATAGTTTCATTCCTTTTTTAAGCAAAAATATTCACAGCTTCTCAAATGGGAGGATGCTGCTTTATTTTGTCAGATATGACAGGAAACTGAATCTCTGTTGGTGTTGCACAACAAGACATTTGAAGATACAGATGAATCAATAATGTAGAAACTCGACTTCCTGAACACAGCTGAGTGAATCTTCATTATCTGTGTCACATGTAGCAGATCAGATATCTTCTGTGCAACTACATGGTTTCTGTCCCGTCTGAGGGACGATTCAATTACAGATGTTGCTCACTTGACTTGAATATCGCAATTAAATGGTACACCTCAACACACATTTTATTTGAATAACTTTAGAATCGAATAAAACATTAGACAACAACTGCTGTAACTCAAAGTTACTGATGTTTTCAGATGCCGTGAAAGGTTTGTTTACAACTGTAATGGTTGATAAAACGTTTTTTACAGTAAATGTCACATCCTGAATTAGGATATCATACACACAAGAACACATTTACTCACTTTAATGCCTGTTTTTAAACATAATGCTAAGCTAACATGGCCGTGAAGTGAACTCCAACTATGATGATCAGTCTCAAGTACAACTGTAACTGGAGAAACAACTGGACTCATTTGCACAGGGTTGTCTGTTTGCAGCATGGCCACTTCACTAATACACTCCCGACAGATGGCCTCGTTTTCACTGGCATCTGATAAGGTCTTTGGGGAGAGACCCAAATTTAATTCTCCATTGGCTAAACCACTGAACCAGGTCGATCAAGTGCCCAAAAAACATTAAACATTTAGTCAAGCTTCCGTGAACCGGTCCAATTAAATCTGGAATTACAAATTGGGGTGAAAATAAATCGTGCAGACTCGTCTGGATTAAACAGTTCAGTGTGTTAGTGGGTTAGTCGTGTCTTTTATTACAATACCACAGCTGAACTAAGACGTTGGTTGAACTAAATTTTCAGAAACTTGATTTGCATTAAAGAACATGATTAGACAATACACCGCAATACTTCAGCAAATATGACAGATTGAGTCTGCCCTGGGATCTCCTCCCACTTGAACATGCCCAGAAAACCTCCACAACACAAGAAAGTGTCTAAGAGGCATCCTGGCCAGATACCCAAGCCACCTCAACTGGTATACTTGAAGTCCTTCACTGGGGCAACAACTCAAAGAAGGCAATCCAGTGTTTTCCAATAAGTACCATGGCCTCAGATTTACAGGCGTTGACTCTTCCCATTAGGATGCGAATCAAATGTAGACTGGATGGGAAAACTACCGTTATTATTCCAATATCCAAGAGCAAGTCGCACCCTAACATAAATTTTCCTGGGGAGGCAGGAAGTTAAAGTTTTTAGTCAGCTAAACAACACCCAGTGCCTTCAGCATCTCAGGGTGAATATCATTTACTTCATAAATGGTGCCTCCTCGCCACTGAGGAGCTTGTTGTCTCAGTGACCTCCGCCAGAGAAAGCTCCCCATGAGTCTTGGTTTCTTAAAATGTTCCTTCCACCATCCGGCCCAATTTGCAGTCAGCATTTCTCCTCCCCTTCCAAGATCAGCTCCTCTCTTCTCATGAGAATACAGCAACATTATTAGATATTTCTTACCTTCATAAACAATCGTACCATCAGCAGGCACACCATAGCTCTTGCGCATATTACAAAGATCTTACAGAAGCTTTGTTCATACAGTATATTTTATAAAGTAATCAATATGTGCATCTTAGCAGGGATTCAGACCAAAAACAGCTGCATTGATGGGGGCCTGTTGTTTATCGACATGAAATATGATCCAGGAAGTCCAGTTGGAGTACAGATTGATGTGTTTAAAGGCTCATCAGACAGTGAAACACTATTTTATCATTCGTCTCAACGATCGTAAACAGAAATAAAATCTTCACATTACAAAGTAATCTACCAGGAGTGTATCTGATTGGCAGCGCCTTGCCGGATGACGTCACATTGTGTTGCAGCAAAAGTTGAGCCAGGTTAGACTTTTTTGCCAGACGACCTTGATGTTGGCACCCCCATTGCGTCGACAAAATGAGTCAGAGGACAGCGTTAATTTCAGGGCTATTGTTGGTCTGAACACGGCCTTAGAATCACAGAAAGACATCCAATTTCACTGCATTACAAGAGTCACTGCTAACTAAAAGAGAATATAGATGTAAATTCTCCTAATGGGTTATGTCATCTGAACTCACTGCCATATAAATATGATTATAGGAGATTAATATCTCAAGTTTCAAAAACCTCTGTGCCTCGTTCTGTTTGTCCGGTCTGAATTTAGGTATCGAAGAGCATTGGGAGGAAAACATCTCACACTGCTGTGCGAGTCACCTCACAGCTCTAACACCGGCTGTCCAGCAGCGAGTCTATTGACAGAACATTAAGCCTGGTCATCTGAAGCCAGTGCTGGCGGCGACCAGCGCTTTCGCTGTGTGAGGAGCAGCTAGTGACAGGCCTTGGCGTCGAGATCAATGGCGGAAGCCCACCTGGAGATGGATGATGGGAGTACATTACCACTAATAAGTGTCGGCCACGCTGCAGACGGAGACGGAGGCTTATACCTGCTGGCTGCTATCGACTGGAGAGAGGGGAGCAGAGCTGTCCATCCAGATTCCCTCCTCCCTGCTTACGGGCCAGCCAGAGTCCAAGAGAAATGAAAAGATGGATTTCTACCTCAACTGAGAGCGACAGCAACAAAGCAGGGGCAGTGTCCATGTGAAATAAGACCTTTATACATAGAAACTTCCTCCTCAATAGGTAGGATTCCTGGATAGGGTGAGTTAAGGCCCTGACACACCAAGCCGACGGTCGGTTGTTGAACAGTTTGGGGCCGTCTGCCGAGTTTTTCTGGTGTGTCCCGCACCGTCGGCTCTTGCCTGCCCGTGTTGGATTTTTTTTTGTTGGAGAGATTGGCTCTGATTGGCAGTTCAGCTTCAGAGCACGAGAAAATAAACAAAAGTGAGGAAAGCAAGAAAACAAGTAAAGTCAAAGAGGAAAAACACATTAGGGTCTTCTCATTTTTCATCTTCATCTCATCTGTTCATTTCAAATACACAAATATTTTCACAACGACATGTCCACCTGGAATGAAGCTAAGTGGTGAGCGAGAGTGGTGTGAAAATGGTCGGCAAATGCCGCTTTGTTTCATGTACGTATCATAACGACGACTTTTATATTTGCCGTCCTCAGTCTTCCGATTTCCCTTTTTGAATGACGAATACGGACTATCGCGACCTGTTGTTGTGGAGAGTTATTTCATCTCACGCAGGCGCAGAACGTACGTGTTAGTTGGCCGTCGGCTGTCGTCTTTGTGGTGTGTTCGAGTACAACTTCGAGGCGACTCAGCAGGTGGCCTTCGTCGCTGCTTGTTCTTTGATGTCGGCTTGGTGTGTCCTCAGCTTTACAAAGAGATCCACCGCTGTACAATGAGACATTGAAGATGATCTCAGCAGGAACAGGCATGATAAGTAGCTTCAAGGATATGATTTGAGTATACATAATCATTCAGAACTGCAATTAAACAAAAAATGGAAGCAGCAAATACCGGTGGATAAATGTCAATGACAATAGTCTTTAAAAGGAGTGCATCAATTAGCAAAAACATAACTTCATGTCCTTACATCTGACCAGTGGACATGCTCAACTACCCGTGAGCGCGTCAGCTCTCACAAATCATGTCATGCGCCGCAATCACTAATCACCATGTAGTCGTAATGAGCTTCTGTAATTGAACATGTGCACATGAATCAAAAATAACAGCTACAAGATTACAATCTGACTCCATCCAACAGCCAATTAGTTACACCGATCCTGTCATCCAAATGTGCTCCACACACTATTAATATATTAGGTAATTCAGAAGATGTGATGCAGCCATCTTTGAAAATGAAACTGACATTTTCCCTCCAAAATGGTACAGAGAGGGGGAAAAAAAGAAGTCTTGTGTTTCAGATATTGACATTTAAGGAGGGAATTCAAAGATAGTACTACTGCCATTCTCACAATCTTTCAATTAAGGCGGAAGTCTATATTATAGCTGTCTGTTTTCACTCACAAAGGGATTCTGATAATGGCCATTCTGGCATTTATGAAGGAGCTGCTCCCAGGACAGAAGCTACATTTACACACCATCTTAGAGCCTAATTGGGCAAGAAGTGAAGCCCCATTAAATAATACACCACAATATGCCAAGAGCTGAAATGAAGTACTTCCACGGAACCTGTCCCATTTAAGTTAGATGTAGAGAAAAGTACCGATACTGCTATGACAGATTGCAGTGTATTTCAGTGATTGACTGGCTTCCATTATGGCTTTTTAAACAGGGAATTTGTGAAGAATTTGTTTCCATCACTTAAAAGAAAAATTGCCAGCATGAATAGTTCATACTTTCTGAAGAACTGCCGTATAATAATAATAATAATATCACAGACACTGCAATTATTCTCAAATGAAAATATTAAAATGACTGCTATAATCAAACACTGTTGCGTATCACCACAGTAGACTTCAAGCGATTCACTTCAGCGACTGTCAAAGAGTTTCTTCAGCTGTTTTTGATATGTTATAATGAGGCTCTTGCTGGATGACAACACGACACCTATTCATCTCAAGGTTCTAATTTCTTTTTCCTATTTATTTTCTATTCCTGTTCGACGCAGGTACTTGTTTTCTCATGGTTTTCTGAACAATAATCCATCCCCAGGCTGCATATCAGCAGTACCGCTACTGTAAACGCAGTACCTAAACAGTGCTGGCAACGGTATGATTCATTTTGGGATTGGGAGATCAATAACCAATTTGAAGATGACCTGGTGGAGAGGGTCCAGATTGCGGGGCTGGTGCTCAGATGTGCGGCGTAAATCTCGGGTGGTGGATGTGCGTCCAGGCCTGCCACGGCTCCTGCTTCTGGGGAATGATTTATGCCTCGGTCCTGCGACATGTCCTGTAGCGGTTTGGCTCTCACCGAACGGCCAGAGCTAATTTGAGTGGCCTCAGTGAGTGAATAGTGGGGATGGTAAGCGAAAGGGTCAGGGTGTTAACAGTTAGAGAAAGTGCAGAAAGTCATGATTGGTGTGGAGGACAAAAATCTCATTAGCTTTATCATCATTATCATAAGCACACAGCAGTATAAATGCCTTTTCTCAAGCACACACTAGATGTGAGCAGAGATAAACAAAGAGAAAAAGAGGGAGGAAGTGAGAGTTCATGACTGGATGTGAGTTGAGAAGGTAAATGGTTGTGCCAAGCCATCATCTCAAGACCCGAGTCAATCATCCACAAAAGCACTGCGAAGAGACAACCGCTTAAATGCTCTCCTCACATCGGAGTAACAACCATTATCGTCCGCCTGCATGGGCCTCCCAGTTCAGCATGAGAGAAACTCTGAGAGCCTGGTTGCATAAGCGCCAAATATGAATGGATCCAAGTTGACAGCAGGGATAAAAGTTAGATGGAAGGAACTCATTAAGAGCGCTGCACTCTCCTCGCAAACGCCATCTCGGTAACGCAGGGAAATTTGCGAACTGGCCATGAGTTCTGAAGGATATCTCATAACGCTTGACAAGTGAAAACCGCCACCAGGCAGCTAATAGCTATACTGTCATGAGGGCAAATAAAAAGGCATGGGTTTGCATGCATGTGCGGCTTTGTGGCTCTGGTCATGTGAGACTTTTCAAAAAGGCAATTCCCTCACTCCCTAAGTTCCCCCCCAACAGATCTATTCTGCTGCCACGCCAGATGTGAGATGGAGGGATTGTTGGTGTTAGGAAAAAGGGGGGTTGATTGAGGTAAAGAGGAGTAAAAAAAAAAGTGTGCTTCATTAAGTGCTCAGCTCCCAGGTGACCATTTTGTCCCAGTGGTATTGTCCCTGTGGAGCAGAGCAGTGTGGGGTGGAGTGGAGATGAACAGAGGAGCAGTGAGAAGCAGCAGCATCCTCGAGCTCACAGCTGCCAATGGCTCCATCACTCTCAGGGCTCCAGTAACTAAACCACATGCCATGGAGCAGCGCCCGCTTCCTGACTCCGCCAATTACAGTCTCCCATTAAGAGGAACGAACGCAGCTCCAGCAGATGGGCGAACAGAGGTGTGTTCATTGGCTTGTTTGGTGAAAGGAGACAAAGCTTATCTAGATGCTGATGTTTTGTTTTGTTTTTTTACTCTGGTCTAAAAGGGACAAAAAGAGAGTTTTTAAAGTTTCCACATTAGATAATTCATATATTTATGTGAGATTTATATAGTTATTTTGCCAGGTGAAATTCTTATAAATTGATACTTGCCATACTAACATCTATCAGTCCTAATGTTTATTAGAGCAGTGCCGATTCGGAGCGTGTGCATGTCCAGAACGGGCCGATTGCTTGGCGGCCAGTAGCGTTGTTGAGAACAACAGAGTATGGCTGCTTGCACCCGCCAAGTATGAAGTCGATTGGATGAACGGTTCTCGACATATGCGAAGGTCATACATATACACACAGACAGACAGACAGAGAACACTTCCTTTATAGTTAGATGATGCTGCTACAGCGCCACCTATTGGTCTAATGACACCAACTTTGTCACTCATATCATATCGTCACACGTTCACCAAATTTGGTTGCAATAGCACAAAGCGTTCAGGAGATATGACATATTTTGTAATATAAGCCCAGCCAACAGCATTTGAGTTAACTTTGAGGGCCAGCTACTGCAAAACTAAATGTAACATCAAAAATCCAATAAAATAACTTTTTTCCGGCTTGGTCCAGAGATGTGCTACACCAAATTTGGTGACAATTGCTGATAAAATTTGTAGGAGGAGCAGCAAAAAAAATCAGATTTGGAAACAATTGAAAATGGTGGAAATCCCCCCCAGACACAAATGGGTGTGGATGAATTTTGTTTTGAATTTTGAATTGAGTTAAGGTTCATAAGTTACAGTCCAAAACATAAAGTTAATTATTACACGGCTTTGTTGAATACCCGATACTGACCCTTTCTACGCAGTTTTGATGTCGGACTCTGGCGGGCCGTTTTTGTGTCAAATTATTGATTTCTTAAGTAATTAGCCGTGTAATAAGCGGGATAATGTACAGCTAGCTAGCGGGTCATTGTTATGAAATAAACCCCTTCAGGGCAATGCGGCATCCTGAACCTCTTACTTTGTTATAACGCCACCATCTGGTCAAATTGCACCACATTCTGCACTGCACTCCCTTGGGTCCCCGGCAATACACCCACCAAGTGTGAAGTCGATCGGATGAGCGGTTCTCGAGATATGTGAAGGACATACAGAGAGACAGACAGACAGAGATTCCTCGCTTTACTGTTGGAATACATTTCTTTCAATAAAAGAAATGTAACAGATGTAACTGATGTATGCACATTTGACCGTACTGTAAATATACACAGACCATATATTCCAGTTTTCAATTGCCTTTGCATTACTTTAGGTCGACAGACTATTAACATATTCCATGACATACAACGTGTACAGGGGCATCCGATCCGACACATCTATGGGGCTTATAGCGACTGATAACGCCTATTTAACAGTCTAACCGGCTGACAGAAGAGTTAAAAGGAATTCCCTCAATCGTTCACAGAGCCTTCAAATTATACTATTTCCACTATCCACTATTTAACGATCAGAAATAATCAAACAACAATCTAAACTAGCAGAAATGAGGAGTTCTGTGACCGTCCTTCCCCTACTGGTGAAGCATACAACACAGTTGAAATCCAAATAACACCACGGGGAACGCACACTCACTATGATCAACAAACACATTACGCTGCATAGTTCACAGGGGACTTTTCTTCAGAAGTAAACTTAATCCGACCACTAAAGAGATGTTATGGTAAGAGGCATTAGGAGCTTAATGGGCCACATAGTTGGTATAAGTAATACTGTGTGGCCACCTTTCACAGGTTTGCCTCATGTGCTTTCTGTACATCCTTGAGCTCATTTGTGTCTATTTACTTCCAGGGGGCTGTGAAGGCAGATGAAGGAGGAGCGGAGAGAAGCGAGCCGGAGCTGTAAAGTAATGGTTCCATCTTTAATGAGCGGCTGGGGAACCGCAATATGTGGTGACAGAGAGGGTCCCTCTGCCGAGTCTCTGTCACAGTGGAGAGGCTCATCCTAAATCTCGCTCTTATTGCTATGAGCGGCGCGACGATATCTCACTCCGGAGACAGAACCTCAGGTTTTTATGGGTGCTTGGGTAATTGAGCAGCAGGAGGAAGAAAAAGGTCTAATCCACTTATCCGTAAAAGAAGTGTATCCAAACTAAACGACTGGTGAATTTATTCACTCTCTCCGTCGGCTCTCACTCTTAGTAGTTTGTCAATGAGATTTGTTTGTGAGCCAGTGGTGTTTTGGCACCGGAGCAATGGTGTCATCTACGCTACACGTGTCCTGGTGCAAATAAGCCTGTCAGTTTGTTCATATGTAATAGAGGACAGGACTGAGGAATGGTGGCAGTGCCGCTTTATGGTCCCTCAGACCACACTTGTCAGGGAAACTGGCCCACGAGACAGCTCCGATGGCCGCGACAAATAGGCTTTGTCTCCGTGGTTTACAATTACCCAACAAGGAGACAGACTATAAAGCATTTTCAGTCTCTAAACTGACACTGACACTGACTCGCTGTTGCTTTTGCCAGTGCAAAAGCAAACATTACAGCATCAAATAAAACAACTGTAAAGTCAGACTTTCACTTCCACAATCAAGCAAAACACTGACAGGTGTAGAAAGCAAGGCAGAGATATACCAATATGGTTGTCAAGGTGCGAAGCTACTAGACATCTTGAAATGTGTGGCATAATATCATTAGATTTACATCTCAATATAGAAAAAAATCTAAATGTTATCCCAAGGATGTGCAAAAAAAAAAACAGCACTAGTTATATCTTCTCATTCTCTCACAGGCCCCTGACACCAAATCACTCTTTTTTTGTTGTTGCTGCGCTTTAATATCTCCTCTTAATCACAAATTAAGTACTTGATCATGAATAAGATGTTAAGCAGAGTGCAAAGATAAAAGAATGATCTCAATTAGAAGTCATAAATCCCCCCAGAGTTATGATACTTGCAATCATTCTTAGCATGTCTCATTTATGTTTTGATTAAAAGGGATGTCTCTGTAAAGGACTGGAGGGCTTTCACAGATGAAATCCAATTAACATTCAGTAAAAAAAAGGCCCAGCAGGGATTCACTTTCTAACCAGGAAATCCTCAACCCCCTGTAAAGCCTGGCTGGCGAATCAGCTGCGCTTTCAAATCACTGTAATTACTGTTTAGTCACAGAATAACAGACAAATACTAATGGTTTGCTTCCTTAGTTTATCTGTGAATAACAGTCAAAGAAGCACACAAACAGAACTCATTCCCTTGCACTTTTCTTTTACACTCCACGTACATCCTGTCCGACTTCGACAAAACGTGGCCGTTGCATTGTGCGCTGCCACCCCAACGGTGACAGCTCCATAACAAGCCCAGTGCACGACAAGAGCCTAGAGGTCCACTCTACCAGAGCGACTCTGCATGTGCCTTCAGAGCTTTTCAGACAGCTCCCTCCTCTCTATGGACGGACGCACACAAGAGTCGACCTGCGACACGTGACAGGCCCTCGCCTCGAGTCGCTCTGTTCTGCCGATATCCCCCACAGTCCACTGTCACAAAGTCCTCACATCATACATGCAGCAAACAACATATCAAGCACTTTGAGATGTCAGGAACAGTTCTGCTTGAGGTTTCCGTTCTCTTAGTATTGACAACTAATATACAGGCCTGCAGTTAAAGATTATTTATTACTCCCTTTTTTTTAAAATTAGTTGTCAAGTTAATGTCAGAATAATAAAAAAGAACCCGAGGCAATGTCTTCATATTGCATGTTTGTTCGACCAGCAGTCCAAAACCCCAAAAGATATTCAATTTACAATGATATAGAACAGAGGAAGGTAACAAATCCTCACATTTGAGAAGTTGGAACAAGTCACTCTTTGGCAATTCTGCTTGTCAAAAGCGCCTATTTGTGCAATATTTCAGATTTAAACCCACTGCTATAAGGGAACCATAACATTAATGAGGTAATAGCTGTGAAGAGAACGGAGAGCAGTCACAGCTGGTGAGTGCAGCGCAGCGGTGCCATGTGGAAACCGGGTGCAGCCCCGCAACGAAAGCTCTACCAGAGAGGCCAGACACACAGCCATCCGACATTAAAGATCAGGTAAGCGCACTACACATATTGACCGTCATCTTTTCTTGTAAAATATCCGGTGTAATCCGTAACACCGTTGTTGTCAAAAGTTTATTAATCGGTGGGGAAATTTCCTCACCTTCACGTTCCTAGTATCTAGCGGTGAGGTTGCAGATTGCAACCAACTGAAACTTCTCCCGTTTGACAAGCCTATAGGAGAACTACAGTGTGCGACATGAAAACGCGAATGGCCCCATCTAGAGCTAGCTGTTGTAAGAGTAGCATCGGTCATTTGGAGCAGAGTCCGTGTGAAGAGTGTGTGTGTACGTGGGAAGTGAGTGATGAAGCATGAGAGAGAGAGCGGCGGCGGCGGCGGCTGGAACGAGTAAAGTTATAGACTCCGGCCCATAACAGAGTTTGGTTT